>JAAGNO010016355.1:0-13454 GCA_033439905.1 Ceryle rudis | reverse complement strand
ATCCCTGGCACCATCCCAGGGGAGGTTGGCCAGGGCTCTGAGCACCCTGCTCTGGTTGCAGATGTCCCTGCTCCCTGTAGGGGGTTGGACCAGATGAGCTAGAAAGGTCCCTCCCCACCCAAACCAGTCTGGGATTGTGTGGCCTTTCTTAACCCCAGTAACAGCCAACCGATGGCTGTTACTCCAGGCATGGTGGAGCCTGTTGTTTTTAGCAGGGATAGCCCCTTTTGAGTGGTGTGACTGGACCCTCAGCAGCTCTCGGTGTCAGCAGAAGGTACCGCACCCATACTGCATATGACCCTCCCCTGGGCTGAGGCTGTGGGGTGCCTGTAGCCAGACGGTGACATGGCTTCAGTTTTACTGGAGGCAACTGAGTTTCGCCAGCTGAACTGAGAAGGAGAAAGAGCCATGATGCCAAGAAGGGCCACCGCAGAGCAGTTAACGAAGTGAGCGGAGAAGAACAGACGGTGTTGGCCAGCGCTGGCCTACTGCCCGCGCCGCAGCAGGGACAGCACCTCGGACCCCGGCGGTGGAGGATTATGAAGTTTCAACAAAGCAAACCCAAAGGACCTGCTGGCGAATCTAGTCCTGTGTTCTGAGGGCAAAAAATGAGAGTTTGAGAGGAGCCCGGAGCACCTAAAACAATTGAAGGCGCAACCGAGCAGGAGCTCGCGATTCTGGGGAGCGTGAATAGAAGGAAGAAGCAGCTGAATGTCAGGAAACGTTTTCTAACAATGTGGAACATTGGGCTTCGGTGGAGACTCCCGAGGGAAGCGGTGAAAGTCCATATGGGCTGAATCATAGAAAACCAGACAAAACCAGAGACTGGAAAGAAATCCTTTGGTCCAGTGGGACACGATTCCCCGTGCCTAGCGAACGTAGCGTTGCTGTTATTAAGACCTTTAGTATTAACATCTTCCAGACCTATTATTACACCTTTAAGATGCGTTTTTTGATACGTAGATTTGGAAGAGGTCTGCAAAGTTTCTGTGCAGGTCCTCTCCCTGCCAGGTGGGAGATGGGACAGGCTGCCTGTTGTCACAGCTCTCGTTGTCCAACGAGGTGAAGCGGTTGCGGGGCTTCCCCCGTCACTCGGAGGAAGCCTGTTTTCTGCATTTTCCTAAGAAATCATAATTAACCCAGGTCCTGCTTCCTCTAGAGAGCAGCTGCTCCTCTTAAGGAGTATTTCTCATGGGAAAGAAATGACCCCACCAGCATGTTCTGGTCCCCACTTTATGTGCAGTGAGTTTTCAGGGCTTGCAGGATCTTGGCTGTGCTGCAGACCGCAGGGTGATGCCGGGTGATTCACAGCCCCACCTAATGCCCAGCTCCACAGTCCAAACCTTCCCACTGGGCTTCTCTCTGAGGGGCCCCGTTAGGAAAGAGTATTAATGGAGCTGATCTGGCCAAGCCGTGAGCTTTTCTGTTGCACAAACTTGGAGGCAGCCAAAGTTATGCAAATCAAAGCGGTATTATTTGTGTGGCACCACCACTTAACTCCTGCTCTACTCCAGCCCCTTGTTGATAGGACTTTGGCACCGTGTCAATCCGGTGGCAATTAAGCTGCTCAAAGTGTTGTTCGAGGCTGTCTGCTCTGCTTTTGATCGTTGGTGCTCTGAGAGGTTCTCCACGATGGCTGTTCCGGGGACTCTGGGACCAGTTGTGTTGGTATTGCCTTCATCTGATAGTTTGGATAATTTGGTTTTTTGTGACTCACGGAGGCTATTTTGGTACTAATTTGTTTGGTTTTCTGATTGAAAAATGGTTGCTGAGGGGAGAAAAGTAGATATTTAATGCCCTAGGGGTTATGCTTTTTTTTTTTTTTTTTTACTCTGAAGCATTTTTCTAGCCACAAAATACTTCCTTTAAGGTTTCCTCAGCCAGGGACTCCAAAAAAAAATGCCTGTGTTCCTCAAGAAAGTAGGATGCTATGTGTAAAAGGGCAGTAAACAGAAAAGATTCTGCTATGGTATCAAGGCCTAAGCGTTGCTAATGCCAAAATGCCAAAATAAAATGTAGGACACCTTGGGATCCTCCCTCCTCATGGAGAGAAGACCAGTTTTTTTTTCAGTTTAAACTTGGGAGGCTTATTTTGCACTAGATTCTTTCATCCTCTTCTGTCTCGGGGCGCTATTTTTGCATTTGGGGTGCGTGTCCGTGTGTTTTCCCCAATGTGCAGGAATTAGGCCGGTCAAGTCTCTATTCTATTCTACACTGGCTTGCCCTGGACCAGTACATTTCACTCTTGTCAGTCGGTGACCTGGTATTTGCACCTGGGCTAAAGCAAAACAAACATCGGGTATGCAAATGTAGGTATTGGCCAAGCTCCTTTTATTTTAAACTAAAGGCAACTTGCAGTAATTTAGTGTGAGATGAGCGTATCCAGGTTTCCCTGCCGTGAGAGAAGATCCCTCCTCCAACTGGTTGAAAAGTCTCGTGCACAGAGGGATGGGAGCCAGCTCCCATCTGAGAGCACATGGCTCTTCTTGGAAGCCTGCAGTGGAACGTTTCCATGCAGATGGCCCTGAACCATCTCCCAAGTACCCATCAGGGAGCTCTACAAGCCCATCCTGGTGCACCAGGACCTGACCTTCCTCCCACTAACCCTCCTTGATAGTCTATAGAAGACACTTGGCATCCACTGAAAGTCCAGCCTGCAGTTAAAATTAATCCCAAAGCTTCTAGTTTGCAACCCAAAATTCATGCCCAGGCCTAAGCACTGCAGAGCCGTGGCTGACAGAGGATGCCCTGATGCTGCGCGTTGCCAGGTGTCCTCTAGAAAGGGACTTCAACCAGCTCTTCATGGAGTCACCTCTCCAGGAAATTAACAACGGGCCAGACACTCTTCAGTGACAGCTTCCACCAGCCAGCAGGCAATGGCAAGTAACTAACAGCAGATACCAGTGGCCTATTGCTCAGGGTTTAGCTTGATGGTGTGTCACTGAAGCTGGACGTGCCGTGCAGCCTGTGAGGTTCAGAAGTATGGGAGAGGCCAGCCTCCAGAGTTTTGAACTGAACTTCCCCGCGGACATGGGCAGCTCAGGACACGCATCTCAGCCCCAACCTCCAGTGTCACCAGTGCTGAGATTTAAAATCCAGAGGGGTGCTGAGAGCAGCTAAGAACAGATGGTCTCTGTTGGCTTCCTTGGAGTGCTCAAGGCAGGCTGCAGAGGGGCTCGGGGTGTGACACCTGGACACCGCTCGGCTGCTGCCAACAGGTTATGGCACGGAGAGCGCAGATGTCACCTCCTAGTCCCTGCCACGCTCTGAGGGGACAGCGCCAGCCGTGCCTCGGGGTGCCTGTCGGGGTGAATATTTCAGTTTCTGGTGCAAAGCTGCCGTGGGGCACTTGAGCGCAGGTGGAGAATTGGTTCCAATACTTGCGACTTTCTGAGATACATTTGCTGCTCTCAGCTGCTCCCCACGTGGAAAGACCCAGTGCCCTAGTCACAGGGTGACTGAGACCCCGTGGTCCTTTCAGAGGAGACGAGTGTTTATGCAGTGCCCTCAGGTTGAAAAAAGAGCACCGGGACAAACCAAGACAGAAGATGGACTGAATAAAAGCTGCTTCTCTGCAAATGGTTTTCCTCCTGAAGGAGGAGGAACTCAGAGAGGCAGCTTGCCACGTTAGGGGAAAGGCCACCCTGTCTAGGAGCTCCCTAGATAAGAGTGGAAATCCTTGTATAATGTTTCCCTTTCTTATCAGAGGGGAAGAAGCACTTTTTAAAGCATTGTTTTTACACAGGAAGGCAACAAAACCAGGGTGATGACTTCTTTTCTTTCACCTTTTCTCTGTTGACTTGTGAGAGGCCTTCCAAGCCGAGTCTTCAAACCACCTTCCATCACCGTCTCTCTCGTTACCAGGACTAAATGTCAGCTAGTTTGTTCCCTCAGCAGAGCTGGTGCCCTGCTGGGTCTGGATCAGGACAGGGTTCACACCAGCCTGCATCCCTCCTTCCAGAAGATGCTCAGAATTTTGTCTAAAGTTTTCTTGCCGTTCAGTGTCCTGGGATTTAGTTTCCAAAGGTCCAGAGCTCTTGTGAGACCAGCTGCTCCTCGGAGGTTTAACCAGATTCAGATGATCCCGTCTCTTCCGGGTTTTGGATGATCTGGTACCACACCAACAGAGGTTACATGTAAAACTGGGGAAGGATGAAGGGGGGCTGGATTTGAAGATTTCTGTGTGTGCCTTTGCAGGGTTTTATTTTCCTTTGTCCAAAAGCCATTTTTAACATGAAATTTCACAGATTCAGAATTCAAACACCAATTTAATCCAAAACGACAGCCTGGAACAGTTTGCACCAACACAGAGATCTTTTTTTCACCTTGTAAAGCTCCACACGGCCGATCCCTTCCTGGTGCCACCAGCTCAGCTCCCACAGGAACACATCACCCACCCACAGCGCTGCCCCGGGGACCAGCTTGCTGTGACACGCAAGACCCTTGCTCATAATTCATGGGCTTCCTCCTTTAGCATCACTAAGTGAACAGGGAAGGACCAGTGACTTGGAGCAAAATGCAGGATTTCCTCCTGGATTTGTGTCTTTTCCATCCTTTTAACCATCCTTCTCCTCCCGGGGGAGAGGATTTGCTCCAAGGAAGGATTTTGTTTAACGGTGTTATTGGCTGAAGTGAATAGACCAAGGCAAATAAACCCCGGTAGCATAAATAGGCTGATGAAAAGCCTTTCCTGCTGGTTGCTGAGGGGTCTCTTGTTTCTCTCGATGTCTTTTCACTAATTAGTAACCGTCGTGGACTCCTCCAAGGCTGTGAAAGGGGGGAAGGTGGGATGCTCTTAGGCCGTAATAGCAGCTGAGCGGCTGCTGCCCAAGCTGCGCTGGCACCCACTGCCCTAGGGTGAGGTGCTGTGGGCTTGAGGATTAAATCATCCATCCTGGCCCCGTCACTGCCCTTGTCACAGCCACACGTTTGATGCTCAGCAAAAAAAAAAAAAAAAAGGAAAGAAAAAAGCTGGGAAGATGTCCATTGATTTCAGCAAGGCAGCCGTGGCCGGTGGGTTTGACGAGGCATTGATGGAGCTAATCTGTGTTTGTTGGAAAAGGTTTTTATTAACCTCATGCAGCCAAAAAGCTTCCAAATACCCCAGGACTCTGCACGATGCCTGTCCTGGGGAGGGCTGGGAATGTCAGGGAGCAAAGCTCCTGGCAGGCTCCAAGAGGCTGCGGTACCCAGTGTGAAATGCAGTGTGTGTTCGGAGTAGGATGGCACGTCGAGGCCACCAAGGTGTGTTGACTCATAGCTTGTCACGAGCTGTAAATCATCCTCTTTGAGCTCTGCCCTGTCAGCACAGCTCTGCCTGCTCAGGGGTTTGGGGCTGGGGCCGTGCTGCTCTGCCTGCAAGGCTGGGGAGCGTGTTGCTGCTGCTGTGGCAAAGGCTGGGAGGTGAAGCTGTGCCACCAGAAGTGTCACCCCAGCCCTGCTAGTCTCCTCGTGTCCTTCAGCACAGGGCAGTCCTTTTCTCATTGATCAGGAAACAATTCTTCACCAGATGTTTTGCCAAACATTGGAACTGGCTGAAGATGAGCCAGCACGTGCCTGCGTATCCAAGTTAGGTCAACAGTATGGTGGACAAGAAGCTGATGAAGGGGCTGGAGCAGAGGTGTGGTGAAGAGCAGCTGAGGGACCTGGGGTAGTTCAGCCTGGAATGAAGGAGGCTCAGGGGAGACCTTCTGGCTCTGTCAGCTCCTGACAGGAGGGTGGAGCCAGGGCGGGTCAGGCTCTGCTCCCAAGGAACAAGCAACAAGAGGAACCGTCCTCAAGTTGCCCCAGGGGAGGTTTGGGTTGGAGCTGAGGAACAATTTCTTCTCCACAAGGGCTGCCCAGGGCAGGGGTGGAGTCCCCGTGACCCCTGGAGGGGTTTCCAAGCCCCCCGTGGAGCTGTGGTGCTGAGGGCCAGGGGTCAGTGGTGCCCTGGCAGTGCTGGGGGAACGGTTGGACTCGATCTTGAAGGTCTCTTCCAAGCAAAGTGATTCTGTGGTTCTATGATAACCAATTCCATGATTCTCTGCGTGAACATCACCCTGCCCGTTTCATTGCAGACCGTCTTCTTGTGGAAGATAAAAGGCCTAATCCTCCTCCCTTCTCTGGGAGCTTGGTGTGTGCAATCCCCCTCCTCGCAGCGAAGCCCCTTTCTCCGTGCAGCCACGTGCTGGGCTGTGAGGAGCAGAGCTGCAAGGCCAGGGAGAGGCAGCTCTGCTGCAGGAGCTGCAGATCCAGTTTCCTTGCAGGACTGGAAAACAATAAGTTTTCAATCAAACCAGCATCTTCCAGCAGCTCCATGCCTGAGGGGGGATCCAGCTCCAGCTGCACTGTGCTGTGATTCAGGGCAGGAAGCAAAAGCAGCACACCCAAGGGGAAGCGCCGGAGGAATTCAGGGAGACAGAAAGCAGTTAAATAGCCTGGAATCCGGCCAGGTCCTCGGGGTTGTCACCCCATCTCCTACAACGCTCGAAGGACCGCGCGTGGCCCGGAGTTTGGCGGTTTGTTGAGGTGTGGAGTAAAGTGTTTTCTTGCTCCTGGTTTCAGACCAAGCTCCGACCGTTCTGTGCTGGTTTCTGCAGAGCTTTGGGAGCTCTCGCAATGGCTGGACTCTGCTGGGCTTTGTGGTTTATATTCTCACATGAATTTCAAGTGACTTCTTGGACCATTAGTAGCAGATGCTATATTTATCCTAACTCTGACACGTCTTTAAATAGCACGGTTATGTTACAAGGTCCCTGTTTAAAGGGTTCACCACTATTGCTTGCGCTCAGCATCGTTCACTGGAAGTGGTCTGAGAAAGAGCAGAGCCTCCCTAAGCACCACTTTGATCCCACTCCCGTTTTTTCTGACCAGAAGTAGTTGCCAGAGACTCTCCCTTCTCTGTCAAGCTCTTGTTACACCGCTTCTGTAAATACATTTCCCCTCACCTCTGTTTTCTTTGACCTTCTCAAACCACCTCTCCTATGATCTGACAAGTCCTGCTTCCAAATTCCTCGTGGCCCCCCCTTTCGCAGCACAGCCTTTAGGTCCACTCTGCCTCAAGAGCGCCAGGAGCCTGCTCCTCCGCTTCACCTCGGAGTAAATGACTTACTTCTAAATAGGTAATTAATAAATAAATAATATAATAAATTGAGGTGTGATCTCACCTCCTCAGCTGGGGTGCCCTGCTCCAGTGTGGGTGGGACATCTGTCATAGAATCATAGAGTTGTCAGGATTGGAAGGGACCTTAAGGATCATCCAGTTCCAACCCCCCTGCTACGGGCAGGGACACCTCCCACTAGAGCAGGTTGCTCAGAGCCCCATCCAGCCTGGTCTTAAAAACTTCCAGGGCTGGGGCTTCCACCACCCCTCTGGGCAACCTGTTCCAGTGTCTCCCCACCCTCATGGTGAAGAACTTGCTAATGTCCAATCTGAATCTACCCACCTCTGGTTTTGATCCATTCCCTCCAGTCCTACCACTACCCAGCATCCGAAAAAGTCCCTCCCCAGCTTTCTTGTAGCCCCCTTAAGATACTGGAAGGCCCCAAGGTCTCCTCGGAGCCTTCTCTTCTCCCGAGTGAACAACCCCAACTCTCCCAGTCTGTACTCATAGGAGAGGTGCTCCAGCCCTCTGCTCATCCTCATGGCCCTTCTTTGGACATGTTCCAGCAAGTCCATATCTTTGCTGTAATAGGGGCTCCAGAACTGGACACAGTCATGGGAGGGACCAAAAAAATGTACCCTTTTTGGTTTGGTTTGGTTTTCGGTTGTTTGGTTTTTTGGTTGGTTGGTTGGGTTTTTTTTTTGCTTTGTTTTGTTTTTTTTCTTCTCATTAACTTCATGTTGGCTCTTCACGCTTAAACTGGGCTTCTGCTAATTGATGATGATGACGGATGGAGCTTTAATGGCAGGAGCTCTTTGCGTGTCCCTCTGCCAAGGCAGAGCAGCAGCTGCTGGCCCAGCTGCTGGGGTTCAACATGTAGCTTGTGTTTCCTGATTCCTTCTTTGTGTGTGTGTGTGCTTTTATTTATTTTTTGACCGCATTATCTTTCATCGAGGATGGCGTCGCCACGGGGTGGTTCAGCCTAAGCTTTCAGCAGCACCAACAAAATGCCATCTGGGGGAAATGAACCAGAATTTGAGGTCTTTTTGGGTGCTGAGTGGTGACTGCAGCAGCTTTGCCACCATTTTTAGTAGTGGTTCTTTGTCTGGAGAAGGAGGGAGGAAGGATCTTAATAAAGCCATCTGATGGAAGGAAAAACCTGCTCAGTGCTTGGGCTCAGCTTTGCTACCACTGCTGTTGGGGTGGGTTGCATGGGGGTCACGTGAGAGCAAGCTGGCTTTAAAGTCCTACAGTTCTCATCCTTGGACCCCTTCACTGAGCTGTCAGCTTGCTCAAGTGATGCTGCAGCATGGCTGGTTGTGGAGAGGGGAGAGTACAGAGGCAGCCCCGTGGTTGTGACTCGCTTCTTAAGGAGAGGAGGGGAGAGGAGCTGCCGGAGCGGCCTTTGCTTTGGTTTTGGAGTTGTTGCCGCACCTGAAGTCTTGGGAAGCACCATAACTTCTCATACCCGGAGAGGCTCATGTTTATAAACCCTGCTCTTCACCCCACGTTGCTATGGATGTATCTGCAGCCAAGGGAACATGTTCTGTCCATCCCCACTGAGGGCTGGAACCCACCTTTTGCTTCCCTTCCAAGCTGCTGCTCAATCTTTGCTCTTCTCCTCTCCAGAATCCTTTTGCTTGGCCCTTTTCAGTTTAGCTTTGCTACGAGCAGGAGTTATGACCGTAGCTCTGTCTCTGCACAGCGTTGGAGTTAAACTTTCCCCTTGTTTTGGAAGAACACATGGTTTTGCTTAGCACTAGCTGAGGAATTACAAGCCCTATGTCTTGAATATGTATCTGCCAAGGTAAGTAATCTCTGCTGTGAACTTGAACAATCAAAGCTCACGGTTATTTGTTTTCCTACGTATAGATTTACCAGCTGCTGGTCTCTTAACACTTATTGATGTTTTCTTTGTTCTGATGAAGACGTCAGGGCTGTGTTTAACTAGGCGCTCTCATCATCTGCTGTGCAGTGGGTAGCTGGGCACCACACCCCGAGGCTCTTCCACCGCCCGGGGCCAGCAGCAGGCTGGGGCAGGATCTTAGGAGTCCCAATTTACCATTTCTACCAAATTTACTGGGCAGGAACAGGTCCAAGCAGTGTTTTACTCATCAGGTGGCTGCCTGTGGTCAGTCCCCAGAAAAGGACTGACAAAAATCTTATTACAGGCTGTTGGAAGTGCCAGGGGATCCCGAGGGAAGGGATTGGATGATTTCTATCAACTTTTCTGATACGTGCAGCGTACGTTTGCTTAAAGAACGTAAGGGAAGGAATCACTCATGAGGGTGACCTCATTCATGTTTATAAATATGTAAAGGGCGAGGGTCAGGAGGCTGGAGCCAGGCTCTGCTCAGTGACATCCAGCGACAGGACAAGGGGCAGCGGGTGCGAGCTGGAGCGTAGGAGGTTCCATGGAAATGTAAGAAGAAACTTTTCCACGGTGAGGGTGGCAGAACTGGCCCAGGCTCCCCAGGGAGGCTGTGGAGTCTCCTTCTCTGGAGACATTCAGAACCCACCTGGACACGTTCCTGTGTGACCTGATCTGAGTGATCCTGCTCTGTCAGGGGGGGTTGGACTCGATCAGCTTTCGAGGTCCCTTCCAAACCCTGAACATTCTGTGACTGTGTGACTCTAAAAGTGTGTCTTGTGAGATTCCTGCGTAGCTGTTGGGATTCCCTTTGATTGATGTGACATTCTGAGGGAAAGCTTTGCAGAATGACCATATCCTGGAGCCATCGTGACTAGCTCTTGAACCTTGTCATTCATGGGTGGACATTTGTGTTCACCAAATTTGTGGTAGCTCTCAGTGGCTTCCTGGCTGGTTGTGTGCTGCTCAGCCCTACCAGTGGGTTGTGTAGCTTTATCTACACTGACACCCAAGGGTTAGACACGCTGGGTGAGGACAGCTGGAAACTATTCATGCTGTTTACGATTCAGACCAACAGCTCTCCATCCACCTCACGCTGACAGGTATCAAGTGTTTTGAGCAGGGACTATCAGATTTACAGAGCCTGTGCAGAAGGAGTTGCAGTTGTGGGAGGAACTGATGCTAACATCCTGTACATCAGGAGGGTTCACCGTAAAAAATGGTTGTGTTTTGCAGCACCGACACAGACAAGGTTTGGAGACCCTTCTGTTGGCTTGTACAAGCTGTTTTTACAAACAAAACCAATTTCCCACCCTGTCATTTAGAATTTGCTTCTAGCCCAGCATCCGAACCTCAGGCAGGTGTGGAGGGAGCAGTGGCATCAGCTTGGACTGCAAAGGGAGCATTCCAAAGTTAAGAAATGCCCCTATTTCAGTTATCTGCATGGTTTTTTTCATACCGAGCAAGTCTGTTGTTTGCTGTGCAAGCTGCTGCTCTGTTTTGGTACACGGGATGATAAACAGCAAGTTTCAGAACCTGAAAAATCGGCTGAGTCTTTACAAAGAGAGAGTTTATGTAGCTCGGAGGGTTTCTCCCTCGCCAGGTTTCAAAGGCTTCCTCAAACAGTGACAGCAACAGAGACTCTTGGGGCAGTTTTGGAGAAAATTCTGAAATGCAGTTTGGGAGCTGTTATCACTTGCCTTTAGAGTACAGAGAAAAAAAAGAGATTCGAAATGCGGGTACTCGGATAATCTCCTGGTTTAAATGACAGTTACTTGACATGAATCCAGGCGTAGGGCGCTTTGAAGATCTCTCTAGCCCCAGGGGAACATTGGGTGCAGCCCAAGGCTGGCTGGACCCAGCACCTCGCCTGGAAAACCTCAACCTGTTCTCCTGGCACGCGTCGATTTTTGGACCAGAGGCAAAAAAGCAGCTGGCACAGAGCCTGGCGTAGCTGCGTCTGCCAAAGCAGGGCCAGAACCCAGCAAAGGTGCCTTGAGGGAGCAGAGCTGGGGGAGAGCGGTCTCCATTCTACTGAGAAGTGTCCCTGCTGTCTAAAGGGACGTTTGAAATTGGGAAGGGGGAAAGGAAGGTGAGTTTCTGGTCCCTTTTCCCCCAGGGAGGAGCTGGTGCTCCCAGGGAACGAGCAGGAGGGAATCCTGTGCTAACCTGGTACACAAACCGGGATAAGCAGTAGAAAAAAACCCATCAAGTGACACAAAAAGAGGCTTGGAATGTAGATGGAGCCAAATCTCTGCTCTCCAAAGCTCCCCGTGCCGCAGAGGAGCTGGCAGGAGCCTGCTTTTGTCCGTCTGTCCCGAGGCTTCCCGCCGTTTGGCTTTGTTAATTTGGGTGGGTTTTAATTGACCGGGGGGGATTTCTTGAGCTGCATGGATTGTGAGCACTCTCTGAGCTCCTGACCGAGGATGTTCTGTTGAGCACCAGGGTTGCCCTGGCCCTCAGTGGAGCAGGGCTCTATGAACACGCAGGGCAACCGGGATCTCGGCAGCAGCTCTGCCTGGGCGCAGCGCTGGGACCCAGCTGGGGGTCCTGGTGACCAGCAGGATGACCATGAGCCAGCAATGTGTCCTTATGGCCAAGAAGGCCAGTGGCATCCTGGGGTGGACTAGAAGGGGTGTGGTTAGTAGGTCAAGAGAGGTTCTCCTGGTGAGGCTGCGTCTGGAATATTGTCCTTCAGTTCAAGAAGGACAGGGAACTGCTGGAGAGAGTCCAGCGCGGGGCCACAAAGATGATAAAGGGAGCGGAACATCTCCCTGCTGAGGAAAGGCTGAGGGAGCTGGGGCTCGTCAGCGTGGAGAAGAGGAGACTGAGGGGTGACCTCATTCATGTTTATAAATATGTAAAGGGCGAGGGTCAGGAGGCTGGAGCCAGGCTCTGCCCAGTGACATCCAGCGACAGGACAAGGGGCAGCGGGTGCGAGCTGGAGCGTAGGAGGTTCCATGGAAATGTAAGAAGAAACTTTTCCACGGTGAGGGTGGCAGAACTGGCCCAGGCTCCCCAGGGAGGCTGTGGAGTCTCCTTCTCTGGAGACATTCAGAACCCACCTGGACACGTTCCTGTGTGACCTGATCTGAGTGATCCTGCTCTGTCAGGGGGGGTTGGACTCGATCAGCTTTCGAGGTCCCTTCCAAACCCCAAACGTTCTGTGATTCTGTGACCTGACGTTTAAAAAGAGAGATGAAAGGAGCCCGCAGCGTGTCCGCCAAACACAAACCCTTCAATGAAGCTGAGCGACTGGGGCTGGGCCAACAGCTCTGTGAGCAGAGGGTGATCTAGGAGCCGGTGTCACTATGAATAGCCCTCTTGTCAGCCAGGCTCATGTGCAATTTGCAGAAGTGGGGAGGCTGCGCGAGGAAAAACAACGTTCAATGGAATCTTTTTAAAAGCTCTGCTTTCTCAGTCCACGTTCAACATTTAAACTGCTCCGAATTTGATACCTCCAGCTTCGAACTCGTTCCATTGCAGAAGTACACGGGAGGGAGGGAGGGAAGGAGGGAGGGAAGGAGGAGAGAAAAAAAATCGTTTGGCTTGATTTTCAGGTAAACTTAGACTTCTTCCCCAGCTTTTTTTCCTGGCTCTCTGTATTAGTGGAAAGTGGATAATTTAACGCGTTCTTACAGCCTCATGACACTGTCTTGGGCTTGTGTCTAATGTGCAGTTTTTGCAGGTCTCAAAAAAAAAAAAAACCAACTCAAGACAGCAAACTATAAACCCATCGTTATAAACCCCATCTAGAAACCCCAAACTATACACCCCATCATTTTTCTCCTTTTCAGTATTAGAGAAACTCACCTGAGAAGTACCCGCAGCCTTTCTCATGTTGCCTTTGCCGCTTGATTCCTCAACCCTGGAGGCACCAAGGATCATCTCCCATGGAGGATTGAGCCGGATATTCCTCTCCTCTTCTTTTAATTCAATTATTCCTTCAAATGAAGGATGACATGAAGCTTTTAGGATGCTCTTCTCGCTGCTTTCTCTGTGACCCTGCACACACGTCCCGTCACCCAGTCAATCTGTGTTCCTCCCGCCTCCAGGGAGGTAAATGACCTGGTATTTTGTGTTCCTCCACCTGACAAATAAGGCAGAAAGCAGCAGCGTCGGGGTCTGTTTGGATTTGGAGGGGTCAGTTACCTGGAATGGGTACCCAAGATGGTCAGCAGGAGGTTGTGAGAGCTGTAGAGACCTGGCTTTCAGAAAGCGGGTGCTCAGCCACTGAAGATCAGTTCTTTGTTGCCAGAGCGGGTGCCCTCAAATCGTGATGAACCTTTTAAGCACCTCTGGGAGCGTTTGCAGGGTGTCGTCTTAGTGGGTTTGTGTGCTTTTGTCTGCTTTGCGTTTGCATTAGGAACAAGTACTCCAGATGTACCTACCGTTACCGCTGGGCCGGGGGGTGCTGCATCTACCAGCGTCTAACAAGGTAGCGCAGCGCAGAGGCCTGAGCTACCGCAGATGAGGCAGCTCGTCCTGTGCTAATTAAC
>JAAGNO010016353.1:0-40166 GCA_033439905.1 Ceryle rudis | reverse complement strand
ATGTTTGGATATTTATTCAATATTAATTTGAATTAATGTATGATTAATTTAAATCAAAATCACAGTTAGTATTTCTTTCCTTGTATAGATTCTTTTATGCTGGAATATAAAAATCTGGTCTTACACCAGAATAATTCAATACAGATCTTCAGTTGATTAAGCTAAATTTTGAACAAAAGATGAGTATTACTAAATAGAAATATCCATCTAGGGATTTAATTTAAAACAATTCACCAGGAGTAACTATTCTGGAACAACTCTCTCTGTAGACAAATCCTTAGTGATTTATCTGTTGTTTGTTGTTGTGTTTTTTTGGAACTGTAATAGCTGTGAGCAAACGGATAGCTACAAAATACCAGAAGGTAAAAGGATTTAACCAGATGGCATATAGCACTTGCAGTGTACATCAATGCCAAAATTCAGATGGATAACACAGATACGTGAGGTTTGGGGAAGTAATCTCTTTTTCCATATTCATGAAATCACATCATTCCCTAGATTCTAAAAAAAATGCCAATTATTTTTAACTTCTCAATGTAACAAGTGGGGCTTGCCAGCTCCTGGACACAGAGGAGAGAGAAGTCAGCAAAGAGGGATAGAATCTAATTTAGAGAAACATCTGCAAGTCTTAAGAGTAAATTTAGGAAAATGGCTTAGGATGAAGTGTAAAGGCAACTTCCAGGAAAGTGAGCAAATCTGGAATAACAGATGCAGGTAGTATTCCAGACAGTGCTGAGAATTGTGTTGTTATCACATGGCTTTACTTTCCTTCTGGTTTAAAATAAATATGAATTAGACATTTCTGAATGAAATAAGGGAATGTTTAAAATCTCTTAATGTTTGTATTATACATGGTCATGCAGTACTTTCACAGATAAAAGAAAACCCAAACCACTAATATTTCCCAACAGCAATTTTGTTCTCTCCTTTCTACAGTGAAGCCTTGATTTACAATACAATACTTTCCATGGTAATATAGTATTATCAAGCAATGATTAAGACTTTGCTACAAGTTTCAACACACATAAAAGCCATGGGGAAGAAGGAGACAGAAGTAGAAAAGAAAATAAAGCTCTTCAGATAAAGGTATTTCTGGAACAAACCCACCAGTTAAGACTATTTTAGCTGCAAAAGTGCATCTTTAAATGGAACTCTGTATTGAGTAAACCCTCTTACCTTGCTGTTTCTTGCGGCACATCACTGTGAAAAGCGTTGCAAATGCTGAAATGACAACTAAAGGGACTGTAATGGCAATAGCTCTTATCGGTCCAGCCCATGGGGAATGAACTTTGAAAAATAAAGCAGAATTAGCCATATGCAAATAAGCTATATTTTAATTATCGAATCAAAATCTTCACCCTGGGAGTGTAAAAGTGCTGCAGTACATGATTATCAGGTAATTCTGAAATATACAGTAGAATCAAACATCATGTTCTGCTCCGTTTAAAAATGGTTTTATGCTGATTGCTGCCATCGCCATTAGAGTGACTCCAATTAAGTGACGAGTGCTGTGTGCCAACTCATCCCTCTCCCTATGACAAGAACTTTACATAAAGTTTTGATGAGGTATGCAACAGTCATTTGGACCCAACAGATTTTTGTTCCAGGGTGCTGAACTTAGAAAGAACTGTCTTCCTGCACAGATTACCTTTAGCAATGTGCATTGCGATTCAGTCGATTTTGCCCACTGCCTTCATCTGCAGCTCTGTTTTCTGTCTGCAGTTACATTCTGAAATCCTTATTTACTTCCCAATAACTGGTCTGATACACAGACATGCTAAGCATTCACCTGACAGGTTTTCCAGGGTACCTGATTTGATTTCAGGGCTGAAGTACACCAGCAGGTAATGTGTTTAGGCTGCTGTCACCATTTCATTACATTATTTCCACACTACTGCATGTATCAGTTGCATGCATTTAAGATGCAGGCTATGATTCACCACATCCATCTATACAAGAAAAATTACTTTCCCACAAAGATTTCCAAAGATCTATTGCTCTAAGCTGTACTAAACATAACTGTACAGAGATGCAGATGTGTATGTACAACTGTGCATGTCTACTCTTTTTGCATTCTGTCCAAAAAAAATTTAAAAAAAATCACAGCACACTTTCCTCAATAGTCTCAATTTATTCCCAACATAATTAAAATTGCATCTAAGTTAATAACGTAAATACCATATACTATTTAGAAAACAAAATTCATACCTGGTTTTAGTGCATAATGCATTGTTTTCCTTGTTGTATTAGTGTCATCAACCAGCTTTGAAAAGTAAAAGTTAAATTTTATTTTGTGGAAATTTTTTTTTTCCTGCAATATGTAAACAACTATAACAGCTTGCATGACCAAATATGAAGAAATTTATCATTAAAAAAGTTAAACTTAAAAAGTAATAAAATAGTAAAAAAATAGTAATGAGTGAAATAAAATTTGTCTTTCTTGGTACAGTTTAGTGTTGTAAAATTAACTCTCAGAGTCCATATCCTGTCATCATCAAGAGAAATACACAGCTTTTAAGTATAGTGTAATTAGAGAAAACAACAGAATTCCACTTAATAAAATCTCCAAGTCCAAGAATTATGCAGGCCCACAACATTTAAGTAGGCACAGATGAAACTGCTATGTACTCAGGGAAACAAAGCTATGGAAAGGTCAAGAACAACCGGTCTAAAAACTTGCCCAAGGTACTTCAGTAGGGATGCCTGAAGTCCAATCTGGCTAGATTGTGACTTGAAATACTTTAATTTCAGTTAGTTTCTCCATTACTCATTTAGCTGCTCATACAAATTACTATTTATGAATATTACCTCAATTATATAATCGCCTGGAGATACGTTCTGAAGAATACAACTTGTAGTATCTGTGTTTTGCTCCTACATAAAGAAGAATACTTTGCAAGTAATTCACATACTTTTAAAACCCAATAAAAATACATCTGCATTGACTTAGAAATACACAGTACCATCCTGTATTAAAACCAGCAAAACTAAGTCTCTGCGTTCATATATGCAAGGAGTACAGTCTTCTGCAGCAGAACTAAATATGATTAGTAATTTTTTAAAAAATCTTAAAGGTTTGGTCTAATACGTGCACCCTACATTATGCCCTGAAGCTCCCTAGTTTTCAGAGACTTAGGTCTGAAAGGTTGACCACTGAGAACAAACTTGTCATTGAATACTAACTGAAGTTAGGGGATATAATACAGTAAATTGCAGCTCCCATAAAAAGACTTGTGCACAGAGCTGTACAAAATCACAGAGAACCCAATTCCATGCACATACTAAAACGAGAGCTATCTTGTGATATCATCTCAGGTGGGTCATCTATAAAGTGACCAGATTTGATGCAAAGGTGAAATAAAAAGTAGGAAATAATGTGTACAATACACATAATAAAATTGCAGTTTGAAGTACTAGTTAGTAACAGTCTTTTCCCATATGCTCTTCCCATATGCTCCAATGGAGCCCTCCAGCCTGGTTTTGACTGATGAGTCCTATCACAATACAACTATTATTTACATAAATAGTACTAAACAGTTTAAAAATTTTAAAACTGATAGGATTTTATATTATACTAAGTTTTTAGAGTTTCTATAAAACCTTAGAACATCTAATGGTAATAGTGTTCGTGCTATTAAGAGTTGCAAAACTCAGTGACATACCTGTTTGCAGGTCTTTTGCTTAAATGGCCCTTCATGCTTAAGTTTGTAGTGAAGAAAGTAGTATCTAAACCCAAAGTTGTGAGGTGCATGATCAAAGGACACTTGCATGTTAAAACCCTGCTGGGTAATATTCAGATTCCTTGGCTTCCAGTCTGGCAGAGAGATATTCATTAGTTGGAATAAAGTGACTCTTCAAGTACAGTAACTTTTTGTAAGATGAATATACAGAAAGTATTACATTTTACTTACAAGGCTTGCAGACAAGGTTTTCTGGCTGCAGCAACAATTCACATGCTACAAATACACAAAAACTATTATTAATGATACAGTATAAAAATTCTATTTAAATAGGTAAAGAATAAGGGCAAAAAAAGGGAAGTCCTGATTTTGAAGACAATACCCCTACTTGTTTCTCAGTCTCTAATATGCCTGGAATAGAAATATTTTGCAAATTTAGCTTCTTGTTATCATTTCAAGACCCTTCTCATCTTTATATGAGAAACACAAGTTCATTAATTTGAAAATAGCATTCCTTAGTGAGACAAAAGGGATGGCACCAGGCACAGCACAGCAGGAGAGAAGTTGAAATTAGCCTTAAAGCATTCATTCAGAGTACGTAAGCATGCTGAACACCATTACAAAGACAACTATGACTGCAGTCTGCATCAACAGACAGACTTGACAGTATTCAAAGAAATTTTTATAGGAAAAAAAAACGTAAGCAGGACAAATATCAACATTTCACTCCAGAGGGTACTTGCTGTTTCTCATAATACTATTTAAGCACTGAGGACCTTATTCAAGTTTCTTCCCTCTAACTCCAATGAGAATTGATAAGTAATTTTGATAGCAACAAATCAAGGTGAATTTATCTCATTTTACATGTATACATCTATATCTATCTTGAGATACCTGTTTCTGAAACTGTGATCTCAGAAACAAAATGAATGCCAACATCTTCACAATGTCCAGAGATGAGAAGGAGCAAACCATCTTCAAGAGTCACATACTCCCGAGAACCAAGGGAGTAATCCTGCTGTAGGCAAACCTGAGATGATCTCAGGCCTACCTGAGACTTTCTTCAGGTTGTTGACTAACACAAACTATCATACACCACAGATTTATCTGTGGCATCCAAATTCTTTCTACTTAATACCCAGATCTTCCTTCAAAGACTAGATCAGTAACTATCTCAACCCAGACTCATCTAAAATCATCATCTACTACATTCCTTTGCTGGGAAAACTAAAAAGCTGTGGGGGCACCCACTGGTGAAGAGATGATGTGCAGTACTTACGTCTAGTTCTGAAGAAAAATGGGTGATAATTACTTTCATTCTTAATGGAAGGAAAAGGAACTATCTTTACAAAGTAATCTGTTTCAAACTTCAGATTTACAAAGGGCTGAGATTCCATTCCCTGCAAAAAGGCAAGATTGCAACATATTTTAAAATCAACTATCATAACTAAGAGTATCTTTCAAAACAAGCCCCAAGTTTTGTGTAAGTAGAAATTAACACATTAAGAATCCTTTCTCTACCCCTCCATTATACACTGACATGAGGAATCTCAATGCAGAGTTGGCTGTGAACTATTACAGGTGTGTACCTGTACTTCAGAGTCACCCAAATGACAGTTTCCAGCCTCAGGAAAGCTTCTATATAAGGGGACGAGATCTGTCTCTAGAGCAACAACTGTCATTAGTTTAAAGAATAATACTTTGAGGAAGAAACCTGCATCCTAATAGAAAGCAGACTGTGTTTATATTTAAAGATATATTTAGATTTATATGCAGCATATAAACACTTTCAAGACTACTGAGACAATAAAGCAACAGTAAAACTATTCTTGAAACAAAGCACTTACTATTTGTTTAAAAGTGGGGCTGAGCTGCTTTGGATCTTTTAAAACCATCTGCTGGCACTGTCTTCCCTCTGACTTTAACTCCTCAAGTATTACTCGAAATCCTTTCAGGTATTCCATCCCTGCAAAGAGCACAGCATTTAAATAGAAAACTAATATCTCAAAATGCCTAATGTGATATTTTATGTAATTTGAACGTATTTTGTTTGTCTTTACAAATAAAACCATTCATACTAAATATGCTTGTATTTTAATACCTGTTGTCATAGGTCAGTTCTTCCCACATTTTCTATCTCGCCTATTTAGAATCCAATCTTTGGCAAAGGCTGCAATTACTACATACTTGTGTCATGCTTAGAGCAGAGGGGCCCCCATCTCAGCTGGGGCTTCCAAGTTATCACTACAGTGTACATTATCACCACCTTCAATACCCTCAGGAATACTTTATAGTAACTTCACGTTTCCATTATTAGCAATGAAACAGCATTTTGCTAGCAAATTATAGAAATACTCCTTTATAACATCTTCCTATCATTTCTGAGATTGCCAGATTAAAGTGATAGCAGTTGTTACAACTTCTTGAGTTCTAAGATAGTATGAGGTAATAGAAAACATGACTTAAATGGAATGGAATTTATTCCAGTGTGTGAATACTGCCAGTGATATTTAACTGATGCCAGAATTACACCCATTTTTTTCAAGGTACTCTAACACAACTAACTCTCAGTACTGTGTCTTTACATTTCTGTGCAATGTTCTCATCCTGGAATTACTTCATTACATGACTAAACTGAGTCACAATAATGCGAATATCACAGGACAATGCCAGTGTTACCCTGTGATAGTTCTGAGGCTCAGGTATCAGTCATTGCACAGGTTTTCAAGACTAACTACCATTACTCCATCTAACTACATCTTTTCAACAGCATTACATATGGCAGAATACACACTTATCAAAGACACTGCCACAGCCTTTGTAAGCCAAATGTTGTATACATCAAAATGGATTAAATTGAGTTTATGCTATGTACCACATGTGAAACATGAACACCTGACAGAGACTGAGTAAGGGTACCAGGGTCAATCCATATATTAAATACTAGTAACACTTAGTTTTTTTTCTTTTCAAGACCTAAAAAATATGGAAATAGAAGTTCTAAAATTTTCTTCACATGTCCAATTAATCATCTTGTACACACCCCGCTTTGGAGGCTACTGCTCTAGTGGGCAACAAAGAACTTCCAGTGACATTTAAGTGATTCCTAGTGACCACGCAAGGCAGCACATTAAATTTTGAGTAGAGTTGATTAAATAATGTTTTCCACCTGCATCCTAAAGAACCTTTAAGTGCATTGGCAGTTAAACTCAACAGATGTCACTGAAGTGCACCAATGTCTTAGGGCAGAGAATGAAATCAGGGCTACTTCTACACTTCCGAAGAGCAGGAAAAATTCAACAAACCAGAAGAGTAGAAAAAAGCACATGGCTGCCGAAAGCATCCTAGTTTGAAGGTATTTCAAACGAGCTAGTAAAAAAAGCAGCCTTGCAAAGCTGTTAAACATTTATTTCTTTTTAAGCAGTTTGCTTCAAAAATCCCAAGCATAATTTAATTATTCTACTTAATACCAGTCAGCAAGAAGTTATTACCAAAGACATGATGAATTAGTCCATTTTTCTTCTACTACTTACCAATGGCATTTGCTGTCCATAGTATTGTCACTGCAACCTGTTCATAACATGCATACTGACTGATAGTTATATTCTGCACATCTCCAATCACGTGTCTTCCCACTGAATTCAGGTAAGGAGTGCAATCTAAAATTAAGAAGAAAGAAGTGCTTTAAGAAAAGCATTGTAGCTGACGTTATTGTGTCAGACCAGAGTGGGTAAATCATAATCTGCCAGCAGCACCTAACTTTAAAGATCTAATCAAGCAACATGACCCACATCTTTCCATGTCAATAACACTAGGTTAATTTCCTAATATTTCTTCAAGACTGAGCAAAGTAGGAGTACATGTGCACTATTTATTCTATAGAAGTAAGCACTGTAAATCTAAGTGAAGCTTTGTCTCAAGACACTGAAAAGCAAAAAACTTTACAAATCATGAAGCACAGTAAGCACAACCACATTTACCAACTGCAAACCCGTAGTTCATAAGACTACAAGGGGAATTACAAGTTTATAATACCAGTGTAGCCTGTACCACAGTAAGAGTAAAAATGACATGTGTTGGGACTTGCAAAAGAAAACAGCTTTTCCTCACTAGTTACTCAAGAGTATGAGGACTGACATAAATTTTGTACATGTCCAGTGCTGAGAGCAAGAAAATATTGGTCAATGATCAACAGGCACTTATGAGAACAATGAGCAATATGAAGCTTCAGAACTGCTGCTCAATAAGTGTTTTTCAACCACAATATTGCTTGATTTTGACCACAAAGAGCCTACTGCCTAAATCCAACTCATCTCTGTCATCCATTTAGTAGCCACACTCCTGTAGACCATTTTCCTGCCACTGGATCCAGTCAGAGCTGGTTTTGTCTTGGCATCCTCACAAAATACAGTGTATTCCCTAAAGTTACAGCTCAGCAAGTATTTGATTATAGAAAACTTCAGATTTCATCAGGAAAATAAAATGTAAGAAAAACACTCCTGGCTTTGTTGTGGAACTTCACTGTGTCTTCATGCATTCAAAAAAAGAAAACAAATAACCCCCAATTTTACTACTTTTAAACCCTTACAATGTTTAGGCTCATATTTTGTGCCAGGAAGAGAAGTAGCAGCCAGAGAATTCAACAGTTCTGGAGTAAACATGAACAGTAAACATGCATGCACAAACATTCTGCTTTTTAACTACTCAAGACAACAAAATCCAGAAGAAGTTGACCAGTAGACTGTATATTGTTGACTGATGATTAATTCTAAAAAAATTGAGATAATCTACATGCTATGTATTTGTCTGTATAGTTTGAATAAATGAAACATGAAAAATCAAGTGTTATGATAAGCCAATGCAGGAAAATAGAATTTAATTCAGAGGTGTGTCCTTAAAGGCAAGGAAAGTAAAATTATTAACTGAAAAACAGTTCTAGAAAATGGCTGTTTATTAATAGTAACAATGGTACAGGGTCTTTTATGTAACTGCCATGCAAATAATAGAACAGTCTGTATAACATTGTCTTTTACAATAGCTGGGCAGTTGGTACTTACTCTGCTGTTTGTAGAATTCAGTTGCTACGAGTGACCTGAATGACAGCATGACCTTCCTCTTAAGAGAACACAGTATCTCCTTCAATGGAAACTTTGAAGTAACAGTTCTTTGCTAGGTCTGGATCTAATTAATAGCAAGCCCAGGATTTTGGATCCTGGTTACTAAAATTTTATGGTCAAGTGACAATTTGCCAAAATAGAATATAGCACAAATGTCTGAAGTTTGACTGCGAGTCACTGATTTACATTTTTGAAGAACAGATTAAGAAAGAAAACGTATGGGGAAACTTGCCCTTTTAAGGAAACTGTATTTACCTGAATACATCTGAAATACTAAAACATACAAATATTTTGTTTTCACCTGAACAAATAGTCTAACCAATTAATTTAACAAGAAAAAACACACTTGGCTAGAGTTGCTGTGTGGCAAAATAAAAGCCTTTAAATCACAGTCAGCAAGCCAAATTCTCTTTTCTGCTGGCTTATTTATGAAAAGTATTTATTTCCATGTTATATAAAGTCTTTAGCCTTGATATCAGGGAACTCATTTCCTAGTACTGCAGAAGTCAAATAACTCCTTTGTCCGGGAAGCTTGCAGTGCCAGCAGAATTCTGAATTAACACTTGTCCTTGGTTAAACACAGTTCCTAGTGCCAGAAGTAATGGAAAAAACATTACAGATACTGGGACTTAAACAGACTCCATTGTATTACTAAGTATGGGCTTCTCTCTTCTGACTGGTATTATTTCCTGTTTTTCTTTACATAGATTTAAAAAAAAAATCATAACACTTTTGTAGCGGCCACTTATGTCTTGTACAATCTGACATAATAAATTTTGCTCATTTGAAATATTAACATCAAATTAGATTTAAAAAAAAAAATCACAATGAAGGACTGCAAATCCAGAAATTAAAATAAAAATAGATGAACAAAAGGATGATCAGAATGAAACAAAAGCACTATTGTTAGGTTGCCTGATACATACTCTCAATAGTGAAATTTTACCTACATTTGGCATCTAGGGTAATTAGACTTGTGTAAGGTAATGTGACTTGTGCTGGCATCAATACAAACATTACTGCTGTAAACTAGGACCTTCTCTTGACTGTACATTGAGCTGATGTTGATAATGGCCACTATCTACCCAAATAAGGATAAATTCCCAATTTAGTCAATAGTCATACTTTACTGACTAGACAACATAAATGACAAAGACCTTTAAAAAATTAAAACAATATACTGGAATTTAACAGATGTTTCAAGTATTATTGCTGCAGCCTGCTTATTACTATTATTATGCCAGAGATTACTTTCTTTTTAGTTTAACTGCAAAACTGATGTCTTCACTGAAAATGTAGACAGCATTTTTCCACTAAACGCTCTAGCTAATGAAAAGTTCCAAGTACTTCAACTAAATGAAGAGATGTTCTTCATCTTCAATATTCATGTTCAACATTAATCCTTGCAAGCACACATTTTTAATATATTTCCCTGTATACAAACCTGACATTTTCTACCTTGAGACACACTTTACACTACTTTCCCCCAAAATTACATATAAGAAAAAAAGATGTATAAAGCTTGAAATAATCCTTTCCTATGATTTTGTGTGTATTGAACCTTTCAATGACTACATTCTTCCACCAAATAAAATAATTCTCAGTAATTTTCCAGCCAAATAATGGACAGATGGTGTAGGCCAATCTGAAAGTGAAAGTGAAACTACTACAAATTATTGGATTGCTTTATTAGTAGTAAAACAGAGGGAGAACATCCACCAGACCCAGCAAATACAAACCTAGATTTTAAAATTAAGTCAGTACTAAAGAGCTTATGCTATGCTTAAAACCACTTTTGAGAGACATGTTGCTATATATTGACAACTGTGATGGAGGCTTTGATTTTTGTGCATATTGTGTAAATTTTCAACTTACTGTCATATTTAAAGGTGATATTGAGTAGTCCACTGTTCTTGGTGGCCGATGACAGCCCCTGTAGAGAGATACCAAGAAAATAAATTTGAATAAAGCAAGCTACCTTGAACTTATGTAGATTTTTATTATAAATAGCTTGTTGGAGGATGATAGAGCTCATCATTTTTTTCCGTCTTTTTGGGCACACCATCCATCTGAATATAGGCGATGACAGAACAGACTGCATACACCTGCATGCACTCACCAGTCATCAGCTTTCCAAATGTAATACTTAAAGAAGTGAAAACAAAGAGACGTGACAGTCTGAATGTAATATTTGCATAAAGACATGAAATTGTGACTTAAGTAATATGACTTCCCCAGT
The DNA here is from genome assembly GCA_033439905.1 of Ceryle rudis. Lineage (NCBI taxonomy): Eukaryota > Metazoa > Chordata > Aves > Coraciiformes > Cerylidae > Ceryle > Ceryle rudis. The sequence continues at coordinate 29,130 of JAAGNO010016353.1, read as the reverse complement.
GAATCATAGAAGCTTATTTTTGAAAGAAAGTTATGTGATGTTCTCAACTTCATCTAGACAATCATGCCCAAACACAAAACCACACCTTTAATCACAGTTTAATGACAACTCATATTTCACTCTCCGGGGCAAACACAATGCAAGAGAAGGGGAAAATATCAGCCTGAAAAAGCTGACCTCTATTCCACAGTCATGAAAAAGAGTATCAGAAGTTCAAATAGACAGAAGAAGGAATGTCACTGCTAAGCACTGTGCTTATAGCACTTTAGCTCTGTTTTCTTGGTGAAGGTCATTTTCAGGAAAGAAATTAAAGGTAGGAGCAAAACAGCAGAACTGGTTAAACCGCACAGACAGTCCTCAGTAACTACTTCAGAAGAGGTGCCTGAAGGACTGTTATCTATTTGTCAATTGGGCAAACTAACTCACAAAATTTTCAGCACACTCAGAATTCATCCATAATCAAGCCATCATTTTGTCGTAAGTCTAACATTATTCGATGCTTACAAGAACTACACAGAACTCAAAAGCTTAACAAGAGCCGAGGTGTCATAAGCCGGGACACAAAACCTATGGCCTGGTTCATCAGTGTGCCTTAACTGTATTTGGGAGAAACTCTTACTACAGCAAGAGTATCTATGTCCAGTGTCTAGATATGCACTCACATGTAGCCTTCATTAAATTATTTTATATTTATATGTAATTTCTGTATCGGTGCCTGATATCATTCTTGTGGAATTTATATTTCCATGTGCTTTTGAGTCTTATTTAAGCACTGGGTTACTTTTCAGTTGTATTTATGTATGAGAGGCCCCCATATAGAGGCTATAGTCATTTTACTGTGTATTGTAAATATATGGAAGAAATTCTTGCTGAGAAAAAGCTTAATTAAGACTAAACCACGGATAGAGACTTTAAATTGCAATCTTCACATTGATTATTGACTAATTTTAACAAGTAGTTGGAGAACAAATGAAACAGTGGGTTTCCAACTGGAATAATTCAGATAATTATATCCCATAACTTTTCCAGTAGAAGTGCATATTGTAGGAATCCATTATGTTACATCAGACATCCTTTTCTGTTATCAAAAACTGTTAAAACAGATACTGCCATCCTTGCTGAGTGTCACAGAAACAGAGGACCAAACGGAGAACTCTTCCATTGCTTTCCCAGGGAGGAATCCAGACACACAGGCAAGATGATGAGTCTGGTGTCTCTTCTGCGTCTGTGCAAAGTAACTTTGGACTTCAGAAAATGCAATACCTTACCCTTGATAAAGCACTGCAATTGTTTTTGAAACTTATGTGGAGTCACCCTCACACTTATCATACACAAAGTTGAAAACTGTAACACTGATTTTTATAGAGTCATATAATTTCCTGAAAGGCAAATAACATATCTACCATTATCTTTAAAAATATACTACCCATTTACATGGGATAGTATCCAGTTTTAAATCTAAAACGTAAAGAACAGAAGTTAATACTATGATGCCAACAGTAATTAGATGTTGTCACAATTGCAAGTAAACATTCACTGCATCTCACTTACTGGTCAGACACAGCTGTTTAGGGAAAAAAACCCCAAACCTATGGTTTAAGTTACCTTTAAAAAAAAAACCAAACCTGTAAAACACTACATAAGGAATGAGAGCAAAGCAGATTTTGATAGTACTGTTAGAAGTGAAATTTGTAATCTCTCTTTCTCCTTAGGTGGCTTTTTATTTGTTTAACTTTGATTTAGTCTGGCATTAAACAAGCTGTTATACAAAAATGCTTCCTGAAATAGGAAGGCATCAATTTTTTTTCAGTCTTAACTTTTCTATTAATACCTGTTTGACTCACTTTTCTGTTTCTCTTAAGCTGTATACAATCCCATTTAACTTACTGCTACAGCAAAAGAAAGACATCATGTGTTTGATTAAAAATATGCACCCCAGCCCCCAAAACCTATTGACTTTTTATATTTATAAATAAAGGCAAATAAACCATCAAATAAACCATAATTGTTACCTGTCTTCCTTTTGTGTCCTACAGCTGAAGTTTTGAGATATAAATCTCACCAAGGCCTACAGAAAATTAGCACAAGTATTGTAATTCTTTAGAAAGGATATTCTATATCGTATATTTAAAAAATATATATAATATTGCAGTGCTTTTTACTGCACCTTCAATTGCATTTCTACTGAAATTATGGTGACATCACAAAAATATCTAACAACAGAAGTATAAATCAATATACCACACGCATTAGTAAAGTAGATCCAAAAAAGAAATAAACTCTGCTGAACTTCCTCACCAGTTGTAAAACTTTGCTCCCAAATGTATAAAAAGTACAAGACAGGTGCAGTGACTTGGAAGAGAATTAGGGTCACCTTAAGATATTGAACTGGATAAATGTCATATGAGTTATAAGTAAAAACATGTAAGCTAGTCAGGCAATCTGACCATCCTAAACTTTGGTATTAATCCTCCAAGTACTTACTGCTGTGAGTTTAAAAATATATTCTTCCAGGAAACATTCCCTCACATTTAAGACATAAAGTAACTACGATTTAAATGTCTGCTAGCAAAGACAACTTATTTAGAGCTTCTCATTTTAAAAGTATAAATACTAATGCTATGGCCTTGGGGCTCTTAGCTAATTAACCACTAACATTTGTTGAATTTCATGCAGCTTTTAATTTATTCTGAACTTTACTAGAAAGCAAGTCTCCATTGCCTGGAGCTTTGTCTGTAAAATCTCTTTGGTCCACATGCTTCTATGCACATTGACTGAGATGGAATACATAGGAAAGAAAACAGCCAAAACACCTTTTGTGAAGAACTACAGACCACTGATCTTTAAACAGATAATCAAAATTGAAATGCACACAGATTAAATTACAAATAATCTTCTTTGTCACAAAGCTGGGGCGAGGGGCTGTTATCCATAACAACATTAAATCTCACATTATGTGAGCTCAAAGCACAGAACTCCACAAAAAACCATGAACTAAGACCCAAATCCTGCATCTATCTTGGGCAAGCAACCCAGAAAGAATTTCTATTCCATACCTCAAATCACAGAGATCAATGTTGGATCTCAATCCACATGAACAACTTGGACAGTCAAAGTTCAGATCCCAAGATATCTTAAATCAGCACAGTTCTGAATAACATTAAGACACCTCATATCCTGAAGAATGAATGACTCATTTGGATGTTGAAGGCATGTGCAGGCATTTAATTGTATTTAAATATTCATCTTTCAACATGAATGAGCACAAGTTTTAATAAGAGCCAAAAACTATTACATGAAGTTAACCTGTGTTTTTGTTTGTTTACACTTTTCTAATACTTACTCATGATTTATGTCGCAATTTATAATGGAATGCACTTCAACAATTCTTTGTACCCATTACCAGAGAGGAACAAAGTTAGGATTACATTTCCAGAAATAAAGCTTAAATGAAATTTTAACCACAGGAACAAATTGTGCCTCCAAGAAAAGTTAAATTTAACTAATGCCTACCATCAGAGGCATAAATTAAATACAATGGAAAGAAATGTAAAAAAAAAAAAATCTGCTTAAACTTTACTCTTGAACTTTTCTCTCTTCCTTTTAACCTAGTGTATACAGTGCTTCACGCTTGAGAGTTTCATATTTGAACATCTATGTTCAAATTTGATAATTCCTGCAGATATAGCATTGTTAACTTCAGAATTGTCCTATGAATAACATTTTTTACAAATAATAATGAATCACATTCCGATATTCAACTTTTGTTGAGCAAACACGCTTCCATTCCGTAAAGGCAATTTATGCACGTGAATAGGCACTGTCAGGCAGCCACTTTAACATCAGTACTAGGAAACAGAGATAGATGCTAGCACTAATTACAGAGATCTGGTAAAGGAGGTAGGAAATCACTACCCCTCAAGCATAGCCTTGTGCACCAGACCAAAACAGTAATCACGATTCATCTTTCATATGTTGTTAATCAGCGCACACATGGTCCTAATTTCATGCTCCCACGAGGCAAACTGAAGGGACAATTGTTTTTGAACTCTAACATCAAGATGAATAATCAATGTTTATCATACTCATTGCTCACTAAACTAAGAGCTTTTATATTTGACATCTGCTCTTTTCATTGTAAAGCCTTCTTGGTGCTTTCAACCAAGTTAAAGTATTTTCTATTTCTACAGTCATCAGTAAAAGGATGAATTATCTGTACTATTTATAAGCCTGCATTTCAGCTTGCTTCCAACAAAATATAACAAAACACATGCTAAAGTTTGCTGTATCCCTTGTAGCATTGCATTGGCTGCAGAACGCATTCTAAACCCTGTATGGATGGATGGATTTGTACTGGTATTACTATATCCCTGGTGTAACTGAAAATTTGTAATCATAAATTTTGTTCAGATTTGCCTTTAGAGAGATATATATGTGTGTGTGTGATGCACAAATTACAGGAAAAACATTTAGAAAAACAGCTCAGTGACACTGAAGAATTAACTTTTATTAAAAGTTAAATCAAAGAGCAATAGGCTTCTTGGTGCCTCTTTCACATTTAAAACAGGGATCTACATTCTTCAAAACATTTATTTATTTATTTTAATACATTGGAAATTTTTGTGTTTATGTCAACACAATCATTTACAAGAAATTACCAGATTTTAGTTGGTTCTTTGTTAGTTATTTACTGCTTCATCTTTAGAGCCACTCAGGCCAAGTTCAGGGGCAGAGGAGCTAAATGTGCCTTGGTAGCATTGCATCTTGAATTTGGCCTGAGATATGAAATGTAAGGCGTTGCTTTTACTTCATTATCAACCGAGTATTGGGGGAGGGAAGAAAATAATAATTTATGGACACAAAGAAACTTCATGATCCTTCCAACCCAAGCTGGGTTAACAATATTACCCTCTTGTTACACAAACTGGTTAGCTGGTTCTTCCCTAACACACCATTGTCAACCACAGCCTGTCGTGTTCCAGGATACCAATTTTTCTTCCATGTTACTTGTGAAAATTCAATGGTCAACCTCCAGGTGTTAGCACCTATTACTTTTACACAACTGTCCCTTTCAGACAGAGAATTAGGTTATCTGGTAGCTCAGTTAGGCCCTTCCTCTGAACTGGAAGAACACGTGAACATACTCAATGCTTTGACTTTCTCAGCACAGCTCAGCCTTGCAGGGAGGAGGTGCCTGGTGACCTGAGGCAGGAACAGTACACCCTCCTTTGTTTAGAACTGTCAAGCATGTTCACATTTAGTATATTTCTTTCCCGTATCCCAGAATACAGCTTTTTACCCCAATTAAAGGCTTGTCGCTTGGAACAAACATTCTGAAGCATCCATAGCAGTCTTTTTTAAAAAATGTGCTAAATTAAACAACAGTCAAAACTCTCTTAGAAGTGAAAAATTCAAAACCAAGACTAATAGATGGCCCAGACACTGTGAGTTATAACCCAGGTACAACCACAAAAAAAGCTACTTTATATAAAAATCTAGAAATATAACTTTCTTTTAAGAGTGATGTGTAATACTTATTTTCCTAAACCCAATGTAAGGAACTCATACTTCATTTGTCCAATAATTGTCCTGACTTTTTGTGATCATTAAGTATCTCATTTTAATGAGATCATTACATTATCTATGGGTTTATGGTTGACTTCCCACATAGGTAATTTCATCTTGTCTGAGCAAATTCTTCTGCCATTTCAACCAGATTCGGTTTTCTCAAGTTCCTCGTATCATGAAAGGGTATTGAATTCAACAGCTGCTGACTTAAATCTTTCAGAGGATGAGGTGGTCCTTAAAGCTACACATGTATACTCATATGCCAGCTAGCTTCATGGGAGTCTTTTTCAGATTTGTTTGGTGAAACATGTTGACTGAAGATCACTAATTGCAGTGTATCCTATTAAAACAAAATCAAAACCCAAGCCCCAAACAAATAGAAAACACCCACCCCAACACCAGTAGAAATGCCTTTTCATTATGCCTCATTCCAGGCTATTTTAGTTTCTGTTTTAAAAAGGCACTGTGAAAGGATACTTTTCTTCTCTGTAAGACTGAATAATGCATGAAAACATAACTGTAAGGAAGAAATACTACAGAAGTATTTACACCATGACTCTTCAGTATGCAACATGGCTCCATGCATCTGTTCACTGAACGTACGTCTACTGGTTTACTTTAAGGAGCAGATAGTTCTTAAAGCCACGATTTAACAACAATAAAAGCAAGTTTAATCTGTACTGTTTGCCGCATACCATGAAAATCTTAAATCTCTGATTCAAAAGCAAGAATTCAATGCCATGAAACATGGCAGAAAAAGAGTACCAGCTCTTACTTCTCTTGTGCAATTTGCAAGTTTGCCTAAGAAGTGTTCTATAGTTTGCTCTGTCACACTTAATTTTTTCCAAATTTGCTGTATGACTAATGTTTGGTAAATTAAAGCCTTCAAAGAAAAAAAAAAAGTCCCCCAAAAAAATCTACAGAAGAAATATTTTCCAACAATGCACATTTGCCACAAACATTACTGAAACGTGCTAATCTAAGGATATTTGGAAAAAAGCCAAAAGCCTGTAGTTAAACCAGTGTTCCCTTAACTGTGGGATATGACCCCTGGCAGGAGAGTTGGAGAAAAGATGAGGTGTTTGAGAAGGGGAAAAAAAGTAATGCCAAGACAGGTGCATGAATGGTGATTTTGTCTGGAAGGAAGGAGGGTGCAAATGGTAAAGTTGTTTATAGACCCAAGAAACATTAGCTTGAGAAACACTGACTTACACTGTAAACAACACGGAGAATAATTCACATCTGAAACAATGGAGGAGAAATGAATGAAGCCTGTTAGGCATACTTACTGCTTAACAAACAACACAGCATACTATAAAATTAACAAGCTAGCTAATTATTCCACTCCAATTAAAGAATATATTCCCTACGGTGGGAAGTTATCCACAACCTCAGTAGGCCTACATGGTCTGCCACACTTAAAGAACTACTGCATAAGCACTGAATTTTAGCTTAAGCCCAAACTAACCTAAGAAACAATTAAACAATATATTTTCATTCCTGTAATTGACTGTTCACTTAATGTGCCAACAGGCAGAGCCATAAGCTGAGCAGCACAGTCTTTCCCTCACAAAGATGTTCAAAGACAGTTAGCAAAAAATCAAGAAAAGGTTTCAAGAGGTGACTAAAGGATGAGAGAACAATGGAGATATGTATTAACATGTATATAACATATATGGATATGTTCATTCATTTATTTTGCTCACAACATTATGAAATTCTGTAGTTTTCAGAGGAGAGGACATCAGGCAAAAAGGAAAGCAAAGAATAACAATACTTCAGAGCAACAAATATTATCTTTCAAGATTTTATCCACATAAAGGTTTGCTGCTTCTCCTAAATCAGTATGTATTTCCAAGCCAGACAGATCCAAAAATGAAGTCTTTTCCTTTAAACCTGAGCATATGCATTGGCATCTGGAGAACAACTAAAGGAACGTATTTCCAAAATCATAAATGGTTCACATTCTGCTGCCAGATTTCTACCTTTCAGATTGGAAATTCCCTAGCACAAGCTCTTTGTTTGATCCCAGGTTTCATACAAAGAAACACAAAATCTGTAAAAGCAACTAGGATTGACTTCACAGATTCAGTTTTAAGCTTCAGCCAGAACACTATTCACAATGATGACTATTTCAGGGTGGTTTGTTTTTTTTTCTCTTTACTTGTCAAATCTAATGACAAAGTGCACACAACCCCCCCCCCCCTAAAAATTCTGAGGAAGACTGTCATCAAATGTGGATTAACTATTTATTCATAACTGTTCTACCTAAAAAGTTCTAATCTGAAATGTACTGCATTGTTGGAGATTTTCATTGCAAAGAAACTTAGAGCAAACTGATCAGGGATACTCCACCATTTGCAGTACAGGGCGAGTTTATCCAATTTGTAACTTTTGAAAATGATAAGAATAGCTGTTTGCAAGGAAATCTTTAAAGCAGAACATAAAGGTTGGAATGTGAAAAAAACTGACACAGCACTTTTTTCGTGTCTGTCTATTCACAGTGTTTCACCCTAGTCCTAATTCTTCTCCTGTACTATTTGAAAATCACTGAAATTCTTTAAGAGCTTTGCAGTTGTAAATATGAAATACATATTCTTAAAAACTTAATTTTAATTCTTACTTACACAAATGAAACATACAGGCACAACTAAGGACAGTATTAAATATTCACAGGAGCTCATGACTGTAAAGAAAACTAATGGACATCGATTTTATAGGACCAACATATAAACAGACTAAAGTTTTGGTTCTTGAGGATGTGGAGGCACAACAATTAGCAGTTAACTCCACTTTACTGATTAGAGGGCCACAGAACTCATAAAACTTTTAAAGTACATAGGATTTGGGATTTGTCCAACTTAATCCCTCCCTTTGAAGTAATGCAATTATTTTGGACATAAAAAACTATTCTTAGGGATTTAGAAACACAGAACTGTACTCGTCCCTAAGATTTTAAAACAGAGAATTCATAAGCAGTATGGTTCAATTCCAGGAGCAATCAATTATTTGTTTGCCAAAATCCCACGTTCCAGCTTTAAAAAATCTTTCATTGTTCTCCCAACAGTATTTTGAATATCTCACATGGAACTTGTTTTTGCAGGAGAAAAAGTAAATACATGCATCTCTTCCCAAAGTTACCTTCCTTGGGAGACACCTAACTTAAAAATACTCAGGCAAGGAGAAACTAGGACTTTAAATGTCATAGGCATCTACTCAGCACCAATGCAAAGGTACCTTTGGCATTAAATTCAATATCATGAAGGATGAAAGAAGAAGAAGAACTTACCAAGAAGCATGACATTTATTTATTTCATATACAGCCATGTTATATAATCCTCTCATCAAAAATGAGGGGGCAGATAGCTATAGTTCCAGAGCAGACGGCATAATATCTGTATCGGACTTTTTTAATATGGATGGAAAAAAAAAAAAAAAACAAACCAGCAAAATGGAGGGACCATTATGTCAAACACAGTGACTAAAAATACTTTTTGGCTAGAAGTAAAAGTTTTTGTACATCAACTATGCTAATAAAATAAATTGCCTTTCCCTACTAATCTGTCCCTAGAAAGCAATCAAGTATTCCTTGTCTTCTTTTCACAAGGTTGATGGACAAGCTGCATAAGCTGGCTTTCTGCAGAGTCAAGAAACAAGTCTCAAGTTATGCTGCCCTTCCTTCTTACCATGTTAAAGATATGTATGGGTTTTGGTTCCTTCACTGCTATGCGTTGTTACTCGCACCGCCCTCACACAAGCAAACGGATTCATACTGCTGAACTGTGCGTTTTTAGCAAATTTCCTGTAGAGCCTTCATTTAGTCCTGGTCCACAGAGAAGACAAAAATTGCTCCCACAGCTTAAGTAGTAATAAAATCAGCAGTGAGGATTAGAAGGTCCAGTGCTTACTACATACTGATGATCCACATGGTTGAACTTCAGAGACATAGGCAGATACATTTGGTGGCTGCAGATTTAAAGCTTCAGCTTACAGGGAATTTATACACTTCTGCTTAGCCTCCATGGAGTACAGTCATCATATTCACAGCCAAAAAATCTCCATTTGGAATGTGTCAAAAATATACACAAAGCTGCACAAACACTTCTAGTTCACCTGAAGGATACTTGGAAGAAATAGTAGTTAAATATTTCAACTATATCAGCCCCTCTCTGCAAGCAAACTGGAGCTTCCCCACTTACAGCCATTTAAGCAGGAAAAACTCCATCAAGTTATGATCAACACCAGGAGATGGAACACAACATAGTAAACCCATCCAAAATACAATTTTCTGAGAAGACATTCTTGAGAATGTTTCTGAGAACTGCCAGTCTTGAATAAAGTTTACCTCAGAATTCGCCTAATCACCAAGACTGAATTTCTTCTCCTAGAGTTTTTATTTTCACACTCTGCAAATTAATGTATTTTGTCCCTAACTGTGCAATTCAGCCATCTCTTTCCACAGAATAGCTTCTGCCATCAAGATTGAGGCTTTTCACAATGAATAAAAGGATGAAGACAGAACACATTCAAATGTTCCTGTGTGCCCATCTCTAGTACTTGGATTTGAAAAGCATTAAGCATTGCTAAATCTTACTGTTGGAAAAAAATTCAAGGAAATATGTGTGTTTTAAGTATATTTGTACTGGTAAACTCTTTAGGCATTATATGTTATCATGTCCCATGAGGTTTTTAGCTACTAAAAAAGGGAAACGTAAATATAATTTTTAAAAGCAGATTTAATGTTTGAAATAGTATTGAAACTCCAGCCTGGCTGCATTCAGTTTCCACTAATAAAAGTCACACCCTATGGATATCACACTTTATAATACCCTGGAACAAGTAAAACCATTTGAGAGATGCCTTTTTCCTATGTATTCCACGTTAAGTGCTTTTGAGAGTATGCCAAAGTAAAGGTTACACGTTCTGATCCGTACAGTACACGGCCAGCCCATAACTGCCATTTTCATACTAATTGATACGCTACTTGACATGAAATGCGGTATATGCTAGAACACTGCATCACAACCTGCTTGGGTTTTATATTACTTCACTGGTACCATTTGCTTAACTACTATTTGAGCTCTTGCAGTATTTTCACTCTAAATCTCTTTCGTAAAGGATTGCTCCTACCAGTTCCTAGAACCTTGGAGCAGCTTTTGTTCTTGTATTGATTAAAATGGGATTATCCCATTTAAAAAACTATGGCAAAGAAAACCTACATCTTGGTAACATTTCATTTTTCAATCAAAGAAGCTTTCTTTTAAATGACAGATTTCCATTATCACTAATAAAGAGTAAGGAAATCACACTTTAGGAAAAATAATAGTAATCCTAAAATCAAATACATGATGTACAAATGCAGGCTTGGCACATGGGTCTAGTCTCTCATGGCCTACTCTGACAAGATGCAGGAATGGTACAAAGTGCTTTTAGCCTCAAGAAAAATACCACTGCTGTGCTGCTCTAAAGAAATTCCTCTGGTTTCCACACAAGCAGCACCAATAACATACAGACTCACTGCACACTAAGTCCTTACAAGTGGAAGGAACCTGAAGAGAGGGCAACCCCTAAAACTCTATTTTCATCTAGCTCACTAAAACTGATGAACTAAAAAATCATTTTATAATACTGTATCAAACATATAAGCTTTTTAAATGAAAAAAATAAATAAATCTGCAACAACATATTTTCTTACATAGTATTTCTATTACAGTAACACCTAAAAGGTCAAGTTAGGCTAGGTGCCAGTATGCAAAGGGCTGTAACTGATTATCACCAAGGCATATTTTATAACGTCCAGTCGCAGACCATCACGTTCCCGTGGTGCTGCATATACACATAAGGAGGCTGGTGACAATTCTATAGCTGTAAAATTGAAAAAGGATTCTCAATCTCACTTTCCTTCTCACCTAATTGTCTGTGAAATATCTTAGACATGAAGCACTGACCATTAAAGAACAAGCATAAAACACACAAACACCTTTTGCACTGTATTTTGAACAGAAGAATCATTTTGTGATTTCTCCCTGCTCAGAGACTCAGGAAACACAGGTTCATTTCCTGCTTTATCCACTCCTCATATCGACAGCTCTGAGGAAGTTATTTAATACCTTTTGTGCCTTACTCTCTCATCTGCAAAACTGTCTAACAGAATCTCCTTTCCTCTGGCTATCCATGCAATTATTTCAGACAGCAAAGTACTGAGAGCAAAGTTGTGTACATATACACACTACACACTCAGCACAGAGATGCACTTCACGTCCTTTGCTGAAATTCATAGTAACTAATAAATTTTACAACAAATCCATAGTTTAAACTTTTCCTGTCTTAAAAGGGGAATGCTTTGTTTCTACATACATATTTAATTAATTAATTTTTAGTCTACACCTCAGATCATAAAACTTTTCCAAGCTGCACAAATTAAATAATAAATCTTGACCTTATTAAGGCTTGTTTTTCAGCTCTGCAGGAATCCAAAACAGGAAGAATCCCATGCACCTAAATAACTTACTTAATGCCAAGCAAATATACAGAAGCTAAGGCATGACCTTAAAAGAAAACAGATTTTCCACATTATAATTTATAGATTATTTGATTGAATTGTTTTGATTAGCAATAAGGGGTGAGATTAATTTATTATAATGGTATGATCAGGGTAACTGGTAATAAATGCTGATATGAATTTTACAAGAATGATTTGAAACCTAAGTTATAATCTACTGAGGCCTAGAAAAAACAACAAAAAACTGATAACGTTAATAGGTAAAACATTTAAGGATGAACAGAGGTCACATTTACAGTGGCAATACGCTGGGCTTTCCACAAGGTGATGTTTAAAACACTGAATTACTATCTAGCAGAAACGTGGTGTCAAGGGAGGTAAAATAATCATCTGCTCTGGTTTTAGTGACAGAGTATAATAACTTTTCTCCTAATTTTTAAGTAAATAGCTTTGTGCAATAATTTTACCATGACTGGACAGAAATCAGTCAAGCTAATACAGCAAGTATTATCTGACCCCTATTTAATCTCTGTCTAATCTGATGATCTTCATTACTCCAGATCAGATCCTCAAGGCACCAGACACACCAAATTTACTGCTTACCTGTGTTCTGTAAAATCATGAATAAAAAGCTTCAGAACTGTTTTCTCTATTTATACCTGTGTCACATCAATGTATACACTCTCAGAAAAGAAAGCAATCATACTAGACTTTTATTGTTTCCTTTTGAATACTACCACGAATTCCATTTTCCTTACACCTCTTAGTCAAAGCATAAAATATTACTTAGTTGATAGAGAAAAAACTCAAAGAAAATTATCAATTAGATTTAGTGTCACTATATCGTACTGCTTTCTTCTTACATGATCTTCTCACTTAATTTTCCTCAATATAATGCCAGATGAGCTAGTTTGTATAAAAACAATGTTAAACTGACCCCATCTTTCAAGAAATCGATTTTATTCAGTCTCACAGAGTAGCTGTAAAAAAAAAAAAAAATATTGAATACTTTTGTGTCTGCTACATATCTTTTAAAGAAGGAAATACACAATTCTTTCCAAACTTTTATAACTACATATTAATGTGCAACAGTATGAAAACTAAAAATGGAATATCTAAGGATGTTATTACATGCTGAAGACAAAAAATGTAAAAGTGTTTTCCACCTGGTTATAAAGTCCCCTAGACAAACATATCCATTTAAAATATAGCATTATATGAAATGCTTTAAATACTTCAACATGTAAAGCTGTTCAAATACTACTTAACACGTGAAAAATATACAGAAACTTCAACCTGACTGCTTGAAGTTTCCACTAATGAATTTATTATCCCTGGATCTCACACTTTATAATACTTTTGAAAAGGAGACAACTTGAAGAAAACCATTATGCTGGATGAAACTAGTATCACATAGGAATTCACACTCTTAAAAACCCAACCAATTTACAAATAGAAAGGTCTGCAACTGTACAGCGGTAACATCACATTGCTATTCACTTGGCATAAGTAGATATTTACCTGAAAATACATTACCACTATTCCTTCTACCTTGAAAAGGTTAAGGGATCGATACTGAAATACAGGAAGCATAAGACATTAATAATATAAGTAGTACCTTAAAAAAAGAATACTTTAAAGCAAGAAGTATTTGAAAAGGATTATACTCTTCTTAAATAAAATACTTCTATTACATTGATATTCACAGTGATTTTTCTGAAATCAGATACTTTTGCCCTAGACTGTAAGATTGAAGCAATTTGAAATGGAAATATTTCCTGTCCACTCACTGCCAGTTTCTGTTTCCAGAGTGATATAACAGATGACATCCAGTACAATAAATTCTTTTATTAACCATAAATTTGAGACTGCTTTAGGGATTTGAAGTGTTCAGTTTCATGCTGAAAAAATGTAATGTTATCCACAGACCATCAGCATGTGTAAGAAAAACAGAGCCACAGGTTATGTGACTTTGATCAAATTATGAAAAAAATTCTTCTGAATTTAAAAGAACTTGAAAAAGCATTTGCAATATTTTCTAATCTCTTAAAGAGCCATGTACATTGACTGATCTTTTTCTGTAGGAAACAATCACTTCTATCAAGAAAGTTTCTATACAGAAAGTCAGTACCATGAACAAGTTTCCTTCTAGCAGTCATATTTTAAGAAGCCAGAACTGCAACCTAAGTTTTAAGACCTTCAGTATTTAAATACATGGATTAAAAAGTTAAATTAAACCTGTATTTCTCTCAAGCTTTTACTTGACTTCCTTTTATCAAAGTTAAATTGAATATATGTATACCTAATCCTAAAACAGTGAACAGGAATATAAATACAATACAGGATATAAACCCCTGTTAGTATAAACCTTCATCTCTATTAAAATAAAATTACACTATTGTAGTAAATTGAGAAGTAGATCCAAAGACCAGCAAGTTTCCCTTCCAATATAAAAGATAACTTCCTCCGGTATGATTGTAAAATACAACCATGGAAACAATGATCTTCTCTGTTAACAACAAAACCTAACCATACCGGGGGGAGATGAGGGAAACTGCACCTAGAACTACAAAACAAGTTTCCACGTACAAGCATGTGAATTAACTACTGGAGTTTACACATTGCTAAGTTTTGTGGTTGAATGGAATATAATAAACATTAACTAAAACATGTACACCAAATGTAATGTGGTTACACCGAACAATAGTCTTCCATATCTATCAGCACTGTTAGGTGATACTGGGTGTTACTCTGTCACTTACTTTGTGGCTTTGATTCCTACATCGCCTGCCAAAATGTAATAAAAAAACCAATTCTGTCTTTGCAGGTCATTCTTGAGTGAATTGAATGTCCCATTTTCAGACCTCAGCATGACATTTCACGGCTAGTGGTCCTTATTGAAAGAGAACCCCAAAAGTGAATGGTGTGATTAGTGAATTACTCTTACAAATGCAACTATATGGAGAAATCTAAGCTAGCCCTACTTGCATTATTCCTAACTAATGAATAAAAGATAAAGGTTTTGTTTCCATCGGTGTTCTGAAGAAGCATGGAATAACAACTTTTCACCTGTTATGGGTCAGGCTGAGTTAGGTGTTTGGTTTCTTTTTTTATTCTTATTTTAACAATTTTTATGGTGTGGTTAAGCTGTTAGTCCTGTCAGAAGGTAACTAAGGTAAAGTTGATTATTAAACACTGCCACCATCATTTGCTGAAAAAAAATGTAAACAAAAAAGCATTGTTGTGACTATTTTGGAATAGATCATGTTACTGATTCTTTGAAAAGTATCTTAACTACAAAGCAAAACATTAAGCTATCTTGTATAATAAAAGCATCAGGCTATATATCCGGCCCTTTCTTCTTTTGGGGTTGTTCACATGTGCCTTGTGAAGCAGTATCAGTAGGCCTCAGATAAAATTCTGATGCAGTAAATAAAATCCGAAGTCTTTATAGCACAGAATTATCCTTAACTGTACCCTGTAACTACACAAATTTGCTCACAGGTACTGCACGAATAGGAGATGCTGTCTTCAGAGTAAGAAAAGAATTATATAAGACCTAGTGGGTCATTCTGTAATTTTAGTGGTAATCTGCCCAAATTCCATTCGCAAACTACAGGCTGTAAAGTGAAGCCCCTCCCCTCATATTACAAATGAATACGCTTCGTTTCCGGGCAGGAAGGGTTCTGCCACAGAGTTGGCTGCATTTCAACAGACACTGAAATGATTTCTGAAACGTTATCATCTCGATTGTGAAAAATTCACTGTTTAAAAATGTTCATGGGAAAAATCTTGTATAATTTAAAAGTTTCATACACGCTTGGTATACTAACCTCAAACTCTTTTGATGAGACACTTTTTTTTAAGGTATCTAAATTAACGCATCTCAAGGATGACAATTTTAATAGTATCTGAATAGTTACATGCAACATTGACTTAATCACAAAATGAGCTTAGGGATTTCCTGACTCTCCTGTCCAGTCCTTGGCTCTTCCTTCATGCTGTTGTTCACCACTTCTGAACTTAACATAACTGCATAGGGATCTCATTTTATCCATGTCATTGAAATAAACCCAGTTGTGAAAAGACAAAAAAAAAAAAAAAAAAAAAAAGGGCATGCTTTCAGTTCAAACTATTTTAATAATGTGATTTACAATGCAGCTTACAAACAGGTGCATTAAAAGAGGTGGAGGAGGAAGAGCTAACAGCAACACCAAAGAGGAAGGAAGCAGATGGGAGTGAAAAATGTCACTAACCAGCTTCACTGCTGAGTCAATATAAAATGTAACTATACCCTGAGCCACAAAAGAGAACAAATCCCATTGAAAGTTAATAGGAGTTAAAGCACTCCATTTCTTCTCAGAATCCCACGCCAAGATTCTAAGGATCTGTTCACACTTACAGGGTGAAGCTTAAATCACCCATCTGTACCTCACATCTCTAAGACTCCAAGGGAAAGCCCAGGAGAAGATTGAAAACTTTGCTAAAAAGGTTTGTGATTCAGCCACACCCCCTCACACACCGTATTTAAAGCTCATCCAGACAGAGCGGTCTTTATGCTCAGAGTAAATTGCACAACCTACTGGTTCCAACTTCCATCCTCATTTTGTTACTATTGCCTATAATTAAGAGGAAGTCCAGACAGGGAGGTAACATTGATTCCCACAGAAACTGAAGGAATATGAAGCAGTGCATGCAGGCTTTACAAGGGCTTTGAGACAAGATACAGACTGGCACCTGAATAGCTTAGACAGGAGAAACAGATGGAATTCTTCACTGCCTGCGCAGCTGTACCCACAGTTATTCTGGTACATTTAGAAAAAAAAAATCTATTCCTCAGGATCTGTTTGTAAAGGAAGTTATTACTACGTGATAAACTAAGATGTAACTTCCAGGTGCACTATTTACTCTATGACAACACACTATATGGGTTGTTCCACAACACACCTAGGCAACACTGTAATTAAGACAGTTATTCTCAAGAAAGCTTAAGCATCAGAAATTGCCAAGCCAGCAAACAGCTCTGCTTTGGCTCAGTCGTGAACACAAGTATGACACAGCTGACCTGGTTCTGGTACTCAGCTCGCTGGCTCTGAGTTATTCCAGCTGTTTGCAGCACTGTCCTGTGCTGAGAAGATGCACCCAAAAATTCTCACATGGGATGTTACTCTGGAAGTGAACTGCATTCTGAACTTGCCTCCTAGTTTAGTGGGTAGTAATACTCCCATATACACAAGGCAGCAGCCAGACAAGAGTCTTGTTTTCCCAGTGCACAAAGCCCCCGGCTTTTGCACTGAAGTCAGCTGCGGCTGTTCAGTGCAAGGTAAACACAGAGCACAAGAGCCACCTGAGGTATAAAAGACAAAGTCCCATCAAAACGAAGTCAAAGTTTTTCCACAGATTTTAACAGGTAGGATTTTAGCTCTTTAAACAAAAATAAAACAAAATGAAACAAACAAACAAAAAAAAAACCCAAAACAAAACAACAACAGAAACAAAACCACTCAATCTCCTTAGTATTCTGTTTTTAAAAGGAAACCAGACTGGGGTGTTGTTTCCACAAGCAGATGACAAATAGAGGCTTATATAGAGTTTGTTTAAATCACTGTATAAAAATAAAAAGATAATGTGACTATTAGAAGTCTCTGAAGTAGTATTTTTTTTAATGTTTTCTGATTCCTGGCCATTCACACCTGGAACACCTATGTTTAACTGAGCAGCTGATAATTTCTAGTTTTAACAATTTAGAAGATTTACTGTTTGGACCTAAGCATTTTCATGTTATGCCTTACTACTAGCTAAACTAAATTCACACATAATTTTAATTTGCATCATTTATATAAATAAATTTTCTTTAGCCTTTACAAATAAGATTATTCTTGGGAACTTTTATCTATAAACGGACGAAACTGAACTTCACTATGGATAAGCAAATTTCCTTTCACGAATCCCAGAATCTAACCCAATAGCTTGTTTGAGTCTTGGAGTTCTACGTCATAGGAAATAATTGACACATAAATATCTTTTAACTTAAAAATATAAAACTCGAGAAAATAAGTTTATTTTATAAAGGTAGAGTGCATTTTAAGTGACAATATGAGTTTGGGATTCCCATGGAGGACTAAAACCGTCCATTTGAAAACACAAAGCAAAACTAATTAGAAAACAGTTTGAGTGAAAAGTATTCTTGCAAAGAGTTCTTAGAAAGGATCACCTTGAATGTGTTTGATGTTGAGGAGATGCCATAACTTTTCTTCACACAAAAGCAGTCATCAACAGAGCACAACCAGATGTTAAGTTTTCTTTTCTTAGTTTCTGTAAACCTCTGTGACCTCCCTCAAATTAAAAAAGGGAATAGCATTTTTAAAGCCACAGGAGCTATCATTAGTGAAGCATTCTAAGGATTTTCATTAATTCATAGCCAACCAACCAGGAATTTTCCCACAGCCGTATACAAAAAAAGTCAGAGAAGTCACTGATTGCTTGGTTGGATTTGAATGTAGTCAGAAGTAAGATCAGAAATATCTAGTCCCTCCCACTGATATAAAAGTGAAGAACATAGGGAAGGTCAGAAATTAAAATCCAAGTCTGCCCACCAACCACAAGGAAAATCTGGCATTGACACATTACCGTGGGTATAGAAATGGTTATTACGTACAATTTTGTGAGGTAAAAGAATCACACAGATAGAGCGATAGAAATCAATTCTGTGGAAACCTTTAAGCACAGAATATGAAGTTTCAAGAAGAACTGCACACCTATTATCTCCCTTATTTATCAACCTCAAGACTTAAACTGACGTTGTCTAGTTGCTAGTGTAATACCCACTGTTTATAGCAAATTATGACCTGATACATCCATTTAATTGGAATCCTTTGATCTCTGCATGCTCATTTGTCCCTTACAGTTTTTGTCAAGTCAGAGTTCCAGCACAGAGCGAGCTTGTTCTTTCAGTGTTACATCAGAATACAAAGGTTTCAGAAAACAGAACACATTTCAACAGCACTTCCCTTGAAGACATTACAATGACCTCTACATTGTTGTGACATATTATGCTCTGTACAGCATTTGTAAAGGAAAAGGCAAAGGCCAGGCACAGCATCAAAGACGGCTGGCTTGTAGACTCCATGCTGCTGACAAGAAGGTGCATCAGTCAACGTGGAGGTAATCATGTCAGATCACCAAGTGGTACAAATTTGATTCAGATCAGTCATGGACACACAACTTTAATTCTGTTGAATTAACCAGAAAATACATTTCAGAGTTTATACTTTCAGGCCTGCAAGAAGAGAGACGATACCTGATCTAGCATGAAATCTTCCAGGACAAAGCCACCTCTCTCACTTATTTGGGCACATTAGAATAAGCAGCATGAGTAATGTGCCCCAAACCCAGATTTACTGTCTTGCTGAGTAAGAGCCCAAGACCAGATACATAACAGTAAGGAAAATAAACGGTGCTTCTGCACCTACAGTTTTAGAATTAAGAGGCAACATGAAGAAAAATCATAACATCCATTTAACAGATTCCTGTGACAGATATTCTGTATGTTCAATATCCATTTATGTATGGATATGGGTTTTGATACCTTATTGAAAATGTTGCTCACTTGTAGCCAGTATCAATGTGTTTCTCATGCAGTAGGTGAGCTATCGGTCTTTTTCTTTCTACCTGCCCTAGAAGTCCATGCCCCTCTCCCAAGAGGTCTTGATACCTATTTGGAGATACCTATCAGTGAAATGAAAGAGCAAGGATTCTTTGTTGATCTCAAAGCAAGCAATCCCCTCCCATTATGCTCTGCATCATGTACACCTGCAGGTTGATACTTCAATTAATCTTGCTGTACTTCTTATTTCATCTCTACATAAACCTATTCAAAAGGTTTTCTAGCCACCACTCCAGCCCCAATTATTGATAAGATGACAAGAAAAGGATTTCATACTTAACTCTTTTAACCTGGTCATCCTAGATTAAGGAACTCACCTACAGTCAGTACTGGATGGTTTAACTCGGGCTGAATGAGGAACAGAGAAGTTTAGTGTGCATAGCCCTGGCAGAAGCAGACAAGTACTTTTCTAAGCCAAAAGAAGGAATTCACCTGTTTAAAGACATTTGTCACCTACTGCCTAAAGAGCAGTAGGTGAAGGAATGGAGGGGGCTTAAAAAGTACAGGAACAGCCACTTAGTGTGTGTGCTTTACCAGAATCTAATAGAGCATTTTAAATCTCAAATGTGTGAAAAATCCTCATCTGCAACCAAGAGATAAGGAAAAATGTGGGTGACCATTGAGCAGGATACCAAATTAGGATACCAGACACTTCTCAGCCATGGAATTAGCTTCCTTTCACAGAATGGTAGCAGATGGAAGGGACCGCTGGAGATCATCTAGCCCAATCCCACCAAAGCAGCTGTACCTACATCAGGATGCATAAGATCACATCCAGGAGGGTTTTGAGTATCTCCAGAGAAGGAGACTCCACAACCTCTCCAGGCAGCCTCTTCCAGGGCTCTGCACCCTCACAGGAAAGAATCTTTTCCTTACACTGAGATGGAACTTCCCACATTCTAGTTTCTGCACCTTGCCTGATCACTGGGCACCAGTGAAAACAGTTCCTTGTCTCTCTTGAACTGGGAAGCCTAGAACCGAACACAGTACTCCAGATGTGGCCTTTACTAGGGCAAAGTAGAGGGTAAGAAGAACCTCCCTCTACTTGCTGGCCACAATCTTCTTAATGCATCCCAGGACACCACTGGCTTTCTTGGCCACAAGAGCACATTACTGGCTCATCGTTCACTTCTTGTCCATCAGGACTCCCCAGGTCCTTCTCCATAAAGCTGCTTTTCACCAGGTCAACTCATAACCTATATTGGTGCATGGGGTTATTCCTCCTTAGGTGCAGGACTCTACATTTGTCCTTGCTGAACTTCATTAAGTTCCCCTCCACCCAACTCTCCAGACTGTCCAGGTCTCACAGAATGGCAGCACAGCCTTCTGCTGTGTCAGTCACTCCTCCCAGTTTTATATCATCAGGAAACTTGCTGAGGGTTACACTCTGTCCCTGGAAGTGAGTCAACCTGAAAGACCAGGTCATCAATGAATATTCTGAACAAGACTGGACCCAGCACTGACTCCTGAGGAACACTGTGAACTACAGGCTTCCAACTAGACTCTGCAACACTGATCACAATGCGCTGAGTCCTGTCACCCAGCCAGTTCTTTCACTACCCCCTTCTGACTCAAATGATGCACCAAGAGGCAGTGTTCTGGCATACCCAGGGGACTTTTGCACCAGTACTGGCAGAAAGACTAATAAAGTAGAATATCTGGAGCAATTCTTCAAAGTTAAGAGTGATATAACACTATAACAGCCTTCCAGTGAGACAAAAATCCGAAGAATAGAGTATCTCCTGAAACATGTGCTGATGCTTGCTAAACCTGTAATCCAAGCTTTAATTAGTTTTAATAATCAAGTTAAACTTTGAGAGAACAAATCCCTACCTGCATATTTAATTTCCCTCACATTCGTGGAATTTATCCATACAGTGGCGAGAGGTGACAGGAGGACTAGAACTTGTACATGTGACTTCACATACTATTGCTTATATTACCTTTTAAAACATTAACATAAACCCCTTGCTTAACTGCAATTTTCACTCTCTTTGTCTGGAATCTGCTTTTGTGAGGTTTCTTCAGTAGGTTCCTAAAGTTTGTTGGTTTTGCTTGGTTAAATTTTTTATATTTATTTATTTATTTTGGTTTTGTTTAAAAAAAAAAAAATTAGCTCCTCTAATGCTGTTCCCATCTCTTTTGCCTCCAATTCTGCTTGGTTTGGAAGTCTAAAGACTACTTTGGGCAGGAATGAGAATTTAGTCCAGCTCCGCACAGGTATGACTGACAGTTACTGCTGGACTGGCAGCTGCTCTGACTTGCCTTGTCATAAATGTTTCACTTTTTAGTGCTCTTTCTACCAGATGGTATCTGGCTAAACAGACTTAGAACTATTTCTCTGAGGCACAGTTAAATCACAGTAGGTTTGCTTCCACAGAATCACGTTCTTCGTTGCAGTCACACAATAAATTAACCAGAAGCCCAATGTTATTTTTCACTCAAGAAGTGGTGCATTTGAACAAGATCACCTAGGGGTATTTGACTGATATTACCAAACAGAACAGACCCCATGAACAGAAGGGTTAACACACCAAGTATCAGCTTGCCTTCTGAGTGTGGGTGGTAAACGAAGCAATTTGTAAAACAGATAGCTTGGCAGGCAGAGACCCATTGAAATCTGGTGTTACTAAAAGACTTAGCAAATATTCAAACTGTGATGCAGGGTCATCACATGCCTCTTGACTGTAACATCAGAAACTCCAAGCCCTTTTCAAAGACAAAATTTGGGCCCTCATTTATACACACACGGCCTGCCAAGAAAGTCTGTGCTGAAAGAGGCTAAGTCAGATGTGAAAACACTGCTGAGAGGCTAAAACCAAACACAGTTAAGAACCAGCAGTTATAAAGTCTTTACAAACTACAGAAAACATAGTATTAAGAGTTTATGTATTTATTAGAAATGGGTTTTCTGAGTTTTGGTGGCAAACAAGAATTTGCAAGATAGAACACTTGATATACATAGACCCAGAGAAAACTGGACAGCCACTGAAGTTCACTAAGAAATATTTAGCTGCCCTTTGTTTCTTAATATTTATTGTCTACAGAGTTTGACTCACTTCTAAAAATCACATCTGCTTGTTTTATACCAGTACATCCATTTGAAAAGGGGCATCTTCTCGAATCCATGGAGATCACCAATTTTTTTTTTAAAATGTCTTCGATATGGTGCTGAAAGTACAATTTATTAAGTAAAATAGGTACATGCATTTTAAAATACACATTTATACCCTGGCTTGTCTGGCAGAATTCTGGACAATCAAAGTGAAAATACCTATGTTTCTGTTAAATACAGTAATTGCAGTAAAAGTACAGAAGTTAGTAGTTACTGACTTAAGCCTATATTCATTGCTTTAGTAAGTATATACCTGATTACAGTCGTTAAGAGAAAATCATGTATAAGTTTGGGGCATGTCAAGATGAATGACTCCTGTTGAGAAGAGATCGAAGAGACAAACAGCTGGAAAACAGAACAGCTGTATAATACAATATCCATAAAAGGATAAAGTCTTTTTCAAGTTTGTACTTAAATTTTGATTCTTAAAAAAAAAAGTCTTACCATAACCTAAAATGAAGTATTAATAAGTACTGATTGAGCCATAGTTCCTTATTTTAAGTTTCTGTAACTTCCACTTCCATAAAATAATTTTTCATAATTAATATCAGGAGAAGGATATAACAAAAACACACATGTATTTGATAAAACTTTTATGTGTTTTCCTAAGTGTGATGTATTTATGCATAATGTTCTTTTTTAAATATAAAAGCAATACATGGTATAGAAACACCAGCACTAACCTACAATTTCAGAAAAAAAGGTATTTCAAATATACTTCATTATACTGGCAGCAGTATATATAAAAACTAAACAATGTACTTTAAAACTAAACAATATTTTTACTTTTAAAAATTAAAATTTGTATTCAAGCTTAACAGTTCTCTGATAATACTTCACACACCTCTTATCTTGTTTGCTTCTAAAAACCATGTTAAATTTATGGGTAAAATTCAGCCTTTGAGCAGAATTAAGCAGGCAACAACATCAAAGCTTTGTTTCATCATCTTTAGACTGATCTGTTTGAAAAGACAGCTGGGCCTTATTAAACACCTTTTAAATGCTGCAGTTTTAATTAAGTAACATCCATGTTATATTAACATTACAAAATAATTAACTAAAGAAAAGCTAGTATTGACTAATCATGACTGATTAACATCTTCTCACCAGTGGGCTATAAAGTATTCATCTATTAAAGCAGAACTTGTTCTTAAATAAGCGTCTCAAGATTTTAAATTAACAAGTCTGATACACTAATGGCTACACTTCTACTTACTCAAAAGCAGATCTGGAGAGAAGTTAAAGGCAGGGAGTGGAGTTCAACATCTAAACTAAGGGACATAATCTAGAGAGGAAATTCATCAAATTTATAACAGTCCTAAGAGACCGCAGTTGCAGAAAACTTGTTAAATCAACACCTTATGAATTAGCTTCATATTCAACTTTCCCAATTTCACATAAACGTACAAGGAAGTAGACATTTTTGTTGTTAATACTGAGAATTAGTTTTAATTACATAAGGAGGTTTATGTTTCCATAAGTTTGTTCTTTACATTGTGTGTTTGAATGCTCATTCTGAGAAGACAGAATTTAAACTGTAAAGCCTCATAGTTCCTGAGGAAACATTTAACTGCTTCATTAAACACTAACAGGCTACTTTCTCCAATTTTCAATTAAATAGGCAGATGGTCATCAACACTTTTTGATACTGGACTGGAAATGGGGTCACATTCTCTGCTACATTACTTGATAAATTAAACTAAAAAATAAAACAAATTAAAAAAAACCCCACAATCCTAGATTGGTATTGAAGACAAATTCTAAGCTAAACAAAAGTAATGCAGTGGCCTACTGCATGACTGACCACGCTTGCAAAGCCCTGCACTCACCACGTTGCATTGTATCTAATGAGAGAAACGCACTAAGCTTTAAATGACACATGTAATCAATTCTAAAATGCTACCACATTGTTCTCTATGTCAGTAGAGAGAAACCTAATGATTCTAAAATTTCAGAAAAAAAAAAAAAAATGGAGGGTACAGAGCTTCTGGCATCTGGTCTGCAGAACTTTCAACCAACTCTGGAACTGTCTATAGATTAAAGAACTACCTGATGGCAAACATTAACACCTTCCACCATGCTTCATCTTAGGTCTGCTCTATACCCTTTAAAAATTTTTTAATACTCTGCAAGAGAAAGGTGGGGTTTTGGTTTTTTTTGGTTGGTTGGTTGGTTTGGTTTGTTTGTTTTTAAACCGTTGTTAAATAATAAGAGATTAAGACAGGAATTTAAACTCTGGTAAATTATTTCTTACCATTTTACAGGGCGTTCTTCCTCCTAAATACAGTTCCAAAACCATATTTACTCAGAAAATTATTTCACTAGAACTTTGCTGTGTCCTTAAAAAGATCCTAGCCGTAAAGAATGAGTGTGTGCTGAGAGGGATGCTTGAGGCAATAAATGTATGGACATAGCAGCATGAGACTAAAGAATAATGAGGGACACAGAGCTCCCGATAGTGGAATGGTAGGAAATTGGATCCTTTGGAGTCTCTGCTATGAAAGAGAAAGGGAAATAGAAAGCTCCTTAAAGGGCATAGAAGATGACACAGGCAGAGTTTCAGGGGAGAATGCACAGGAACAGAGCCCTCTAGGATGTCTGATAAGCTTTGCTTCGCAGAGCACAGGAAGGTAAAACTCTCATCTAACAAGAGGTGGGGGTTGGGGGGGGGGAAGTTTGCTAAAATGCTGTGTTATTTATTCTTTCTCATCACATTTCAGCTTTTTACTAAACACTGTTCAGTGCCAGGAACTTCAGAGAAATTAAACATATGAAAACAATTACTCATGTGTGTAGTCCCTTTAGAATCTACAAAACAACTTGAGAGGAAAGTTGCTCATGTGTTTAACACTGAATAAAAGAATCTGAAATATATTCAAATAATTTTCAGAGACCAAGCCTGTCTTCACTGTATACCTCACGGATTGTTTATAGGATGAAAAAAATTCAGACTACTTTTCCAGAATAGCTCCCCATGTGGACATACTTATTCTAGATTAAAAGAGGCCCTTCCCAGATTTATTTTTTCTGGATACAGGTATGCATACGATGTAGTAAAGCCATCCACATGAAAAGACCATCCATATGGAAAGCTCCTTTGCAGTACTGTTCTCCTTTAAACAAATGTTCTACCTTAATCTGAAATCACATTGTGTAGGAATACATTAAAGTGTCTGTGAAACATCGCTGAAATAAATCCTAGACTTAAAGTCAATTCAAATTCTAAAATCCCAGACCCATTAAAATCACTAATGGTTCTTGGGAACACAAATGTTAAGTTGCTCATCCTAATTTTTCTACTGCAGACATATAGAATCATTTAGGTTGGAAAAGACCCCCAAGATCAGTGTGCTGAGCTTGCAAGGCAAATATCAAAGTATTACTAGAAACAGCAATTAATACAGCTATATATTTTGCAATGGAAGTTAGTAAAAAAAAAAATTAGAAAAATTACATCTAAAGACTTTTGCTTTGAAAACATTAGCTACTAAAAATAATTTCAGGAGCTATGAATCAAAACATCAAATCAAAGCTATGAATCAAAACATCAAATAGCTTCTCATCACGTTATTTTAACTGTAGCCCAGTAATATGCTCTCATCAAGTCAAGCCTGTACTGACACAAAATACTGAGGAAACTTAACGCTGTATTTTGCAGAGTGAAAGAAAAATGAGCATTACTTGTATAAATGTACCAAGATGGAACACAGATTTTCAAAACCAACACTCAATAAAAGAAGATTTACCAGGCATGGGAAATGCACCACACATTGACAGTTTTAGCAGAGGAAAACATCTAACCTGTGTGTGCATCTAAATGTACATACAAACACACAGACATCCACATTTCTCCTTAGACTAAACAACTACTAACAGTTGGCTGATATTTTTCTAGATTAAGTATGCCGTCAAGAATTACCTCGATTCAACTGCTTCATTTAATGCAATCTAGACATTTTTACTTTCTCTATACTGAATGTTAAGATTTATTCATGCCCTTAACATTCACTAATTAGAGACTACTTATAAATAACCTGCAATAAAAGTATCTATTTGAATAGGATACAATTACTTTAGGGCTTGTGTCTTTTCAATCAGTGTCCCTGCAGTGTTTAGAGTGGCAGAGGGGAAGTGGCCTGTGGTTAAACAGAGGAAATACCAAGGCATTTTAATAGAGCAAACAGTCTCTTTACTTCCTACAGGGTACTACTTCAAAGGCAACTCTGCTCCAGATCAGACAATGTGTTAGAGGGGCCATCAGTCATTTAATAGTATGTCAAGTCTACTCAAAACTTACATGCAGACCAAGATAAATACCACATAACTGAGACAATGGGTACCATCCTGCAGTCATTACTCTAATAAGTGCTGCCCTGCTTGGATTATGTAGGCCACCATAAGGAAAATCCGTATTACAAAATCAGGCCGTGAAATTATAGCTAAGCAATCAGACAAGATATGTTAAACTGGCTGGGGAAGTCTGAACTTGAAGCTGAAAATATAATAAAACCAGAAACTCGTACAAATACTTAAAAAGCTAAAATGTTACATTTGTTGTGAGACAAAGGGGGCCTTATCCCAACTGGAAAGAGTGTAATTTCTACTACATCTAAAAGCCAGTCAAAATAATTATATTTTTTAAAATGTATTATGGCTCATTCAAGTTTAATACACACAGTGGCATTAATTATGTAAGCAAAATTAATACATTAAAAACTGCATCTGCATATTTCTATAAACTTCATAATACCCTGTTCAGGTGTTACGACTTTTAATAGTGATAATTTAGTTAATTGCTGATGCAAAACCTGATAGTAAACAGTGGTCGTTATGAGCCTGTGGAGCATCTTGCCTGTATTATGGGTATGCCTGGTGAAACATACAATAAACATGGTGAGCCAAAACGTTTTATTCGCAATTATCACTTAAAAGGACCTAATAAGAGAGTTTAAACCTCCAATGGTTCCATCCAACACAAAAAAATCAGCTCTTAAGGTTTATCAGGGTTTGAAGTTCGTTTTTCTACACTTTTACACATTTTCCAATGCTTTCGTCTTCCTAAACCATGCCCTACAAACTTCTGAACCGTGTGTTCCAGTAGTGTTCTCAAAGGATCTGATCTGACACCAAGAAAATCCTTAGTGACATTCTAACAAAAAAGAAAAGCAATGAAAGTCAGTTGTGTTCCCTCCAGTGTTCCTGGATCACCGCGCTTCAACTACATTTGTAACCAGACATCAGGAGAGGAAAACACAAAATTCGAAAGTTATTTTTAAAAATAAATGTATATATACATATATAAAAAGAAAAGCAGTTAAGAAAAGTCTGACAGTAAAACACAGAAGAAACAGAAACAAAAGGCAAAGAGCAGTAACAAAACGTTTATCACCTTCCTCCCCTCTTCCCTCTCCCGTAAATTTCCTACATCCTCTGTATAATGATCAGGCCTGACGCTAAGACCCCGAGCCGGCCTCGGATCATTAAAATAACAAAGCCCAAGTGATAGCTTTTATCCTTCTCGCAGCGCAGGTCGACCGAAGGAAGGGGCGCGCTGGTAGTAAGAGACCTGTTGAGTGACTTCTTCACACTCGTCGGGTACAAGATGCCCCCCACCCCCGGAGAAAAACCAACACAGATCCCCTCCCGAGAAATGCCACCCTCGCTCCCGACCGCAAATCCCCTTCGAGATGCAGAGCCCTGGAGCAGAGTTGTTAGTTGCCCCTCCACGGCAGCCCGCTCCGTCCTGGCACACCGGGGGAAGCGCCCACCCCACCTGCGCTGTCCGCGGGACAGCGGCCGAGAGACGGAGTCGAGAAACTCCCCGCACCGCCCCTCCAAGCCCGTAGTTCGCTGAACGCCCCACTCCACGAAGGCGGCTGCCGGTGAAGGGACCCGCACAGCAACCCTCGCTCCACTCACCCTCCCTCCGCAAGCATCGGCCACTGGCCCCCGCCTGCCGCCGGCTCCTCCAGCGGCCCCAGCCAGCTGGAGGCCCCAGCGACCATCGAAGCAGGCGACGAGAGCGAAGAGGAGGGAGCCGAGCCCCAGCCCCGGTGCCATGGTCGGTAGCAGCCCCGCAGCGCCCACCGAGCGGAGGCAGCGCAGCGGCCCCGGGGGCGGAGGGCTGCCGCCGCTCTGTGCATGCGCGCCGCCGGCCCGGGGGCGGGGGGCTCCTCCTTGGCCGGGTCCGGGCACTGGGCTCGCCCCCGCCCCGCCGGCGCAGCCACGGGCTGGGGAGGGGGGGCGGGAGCGCGCTGCCCCTCCCCGCCTGGCCACGTT
>JAAGNO010016352.1:0-27973 GCA_033439905.1 Ceryle rudis | reverse complement strand
AGGGTTTGGATCCCCTCCCTATGGACCCATCCACCAAGCCTTAAGTTCTGTGTAGGAGGCACCTCTCAATTATATGCAGAGGTACAGCTAGAGGGCGGATAACAGAGAAGAGCCTGGGAGCTCAAACAACCTCCACCAGAGCTAAAATAAAACTCTGGTCTCCACTAAGTCACGATATCTTCTCCGGGCTGGGGGCCGCATGCAATGGGATGACATAATGCAAACAAAGCAACAGAGCCAGTACATTACACAGGGCAACCTGGAGCGGGAGGTTTGGGAAACAATCTGTTTGATAGGAAAAGAAGAAGAGCCAAGTTAGGGACAAAAGATAACCAAGATGACAAAGGGGAAATTTACTGGGTAAAATCTGAAGGCAGGTTGTGAAAACAAGGAGCTCTGAGGAGGGGTAAGGAGTTGTGTATTAAAATAGAACTGCGGCACAGGAGCAGCGACTACCAGGTGACAATGAAGTAACAACAACAAGAAATTAATGCAAGAGGAAAGGAAAACCAGAGAAGAGAGAGTTTTCCTTCTTCTTTTACATTTAGGCCAAGTGTTTATTTTCTTCATCCAGCATGGTGTAGCTCCTATCCCAGGGTGATTCATGGCGGGTGCTTAAAGATCAGTGTGAATTCCTCAACTATTTCCAGCTTTAGGCTGAGCACAAGAGTAACTCTCTCTGCTGGACTCGCTGGCCTCTGCCATCTTTGTGACACTGGTGACTTCTTTTTAGAAGTGTGGATAGAGAGGTGGTTGTAAAGCTCCCACTTGCTACTGCCTGTCATAGACCAGCAACTTACAGCAGCTCCCAAAAGCCATGCCCACATCATTACTCAACTTCACAGAGTTCCCAGTGTTGTGAAGGGCTGCGCTCCAGTCCCCTGCTCTCCATGGCTTTTGGGCCTTAGCCAAAGCTAAATGAGGACTTTCAAAGCACTTGAGCCTCTATTACTTTAAATGACCTTGGGGAATCAGGTGTGATGGCTAGAAAGTATTGTGGAAATATTGGTGCTTAGGGTGCATTCAAAATGGAAAACTCTTGCTTAGCAGAGAGTTGATCTGAAATCTGCTCGCATATAGCGGTGACTCTGTGGTGCTATCATTTGTCAAGTATTTACTGAACTTCAAAAAATTGTCTTTGGCAGGCTTGAATCAGCGTGCGGTAAGTTGGTCAAATGTGGCTGAACTCTGTGGCCCCTTAACTATGAGTTAAATATATTTTTTTCTTCCACTGAGTGTTTTTTGAACAAATATATTTTCCTGCGTGCTCCCTGTAGGATAGGGACTGCCATTGCCTGCATATTTATTTTGCTCATGTATTGGCAAGTTAAAGTGGAAAAAGCCTTTTCACAGAAGCTGCAAATAGAAAATCCTAGCCATATGCAAGACCCTATTTCTTCTGTGATCCTGCTATCACAAGGAGTAACCACAGTTCTTTTCCTATCTATACCAGATCAGATCTTTTTTGGTACTTGAATATGGTATTCATCTGCCTTGAGTGGCTCCTGACTTTGTGAAGAATGAGTGGCCCCTGATAGCAGTGGGATGCTCCACTGAGCATCTCAAAGCTCGCTACAGAGTGCCTTTAGTCTGCTTTAGCTTCTCCTGCATCCCTAACACTGCACTTCTGACATCTCAGTTTACTAAATGTGCCTTGGGCTACAGTCTTGTCTCCTCCTCTTCTATTTCCCTTCCTCCTCAGCTCACGCATAAATAATATTAATTCAAATATGTTTCAGATACCACTGTTGGCTGAAACCAGTTATAGTGCTCTTTACAGACATGGTTGGAGCTGATCTCGGTTTTCTACTCTTCTCTCAAAGAACTGATATTTAGAAGTTGTTTGTGATCTGTTCAGGTATGCTGTCATAAGTAAAAGTTTCTTTAAAGTATATAGGATGGGAAAGCTCCAGAAATAGAACTTATAGTTTATAATTATCTGTAAACTATGTAATATCAGCCCACTTCCTGATTTGAGTAGAAGCACATACACACTGTATGATAGTCCTTATAAAAAATATACCATCCTAAAAAGATTTTTCGGGGCTTAAAAAAGTGTCTCTGCTAAGGTAATTTTGTTTTCCTCAATCAGACAGTAAGAGTTGATTGCACTGAAAGAAAAATCTTTTCTCGTTTTCCTGCTTCACCATGATGTGGGTTTTTTTCAGAAGGAGTTTATTTATTAGGAAGTAATGAGTCATTAATTCTCCATTGTAATTACCTCAATCTACTAGAATGAACTTCAGCATGTATGAAACCAGAGTGTTCTGTTTTTCAAAGCCACATTATAAAATTCTTAAAGCATGCTTGGAAAGAAATACTAGTTGTGTTTAGTCACTAAAAAAAGTTTCTTTATTGCTCCCTCTTTTTCATTCTGAATTACTTAGAAACTGCAATTCCACAATCTTTGTTTAATGTAAAAAAGTGATTTCTAATATCAGGACTGTAATGAAGACCTTTCAAGAGAAGGATGCAAAGTTAACCAGGTTGTGGGAAGATGTATTCCAAGGAGATGGAATAGGATGTCAAAATTCAGTTCCAAAATTTCTTTGGTGAGGAAAAAATAGGAAAAATACTTTTGTTACATACTTCCATAATCAAAAGATGGCTTACCTGCGACAAAGTAAACATGCCAATGGGTATGAACTGAGAATTAGCTGGGGGCAAATACTCATTCTCTTTTATCATTCATTTGGAGACATAGTGGTGGTTACTAAAGTCAACGTTAGCATTATCAGATGCAAGTGATTGTACTTTCGTTGCATTGCACTTCAAACATTTCCAGCATTCTAAATGTGATTTCACTTGCTCTTCATCAAAGCAATTGAGCTGCCAATGGATTCTTCCCCTTTCAGTTATATATTAGCAAATCTAATAAAGGTAATTCACTAATAAAAGAAAAATATTCTGATGAATTCAGACATTAATGCCCAATATGTACTTTGCAAGAGAGTCTTTACTTCAAGGGGGACCAAGCATATGACTGAGCTATAGGTTTCTTCTTCTATTAGGAATATACTTTCAGGTAGAGCCCTTGGAAAGTACCATTTACCTTGTTACAAACAAGTGACATAGTAGTAGTACTAGAAACAATTTATTAGTTCTGCAGCAGTTGCCTTGGTGGTTTCTGGTTTGGTTTTTGTTCTGCTTTTCCTAGAACAAAAAGTATTTCTAACAATATTTTGTTCTGAAATGTCATGTTTAAATCACTTCCTTGGTTCTCGCCATTTGCATGCTGTCTTATACCTGATAATCTGTTACCGTGAGCAATGGAGAAATTTCTGTGCTGACTGGAGTAAATCTTTGGCAGTTGTTCCTGTTCTGACTGTTTCTGTGCAAAATCACCTGTCACTCCCCTTAGGAAAGATAAAATGTGGTCTTCCTTAGCAGTATGTCTTGAATTCTTAATGGAATGTGACTGGGATAGCACTGTTGTGGTCTCAATCTGAAAGTGGCATCACAATTAATTACCAATTCATAAAGACTGTAATATTGTTATTAGACTGTAATTCTCATTAGAACATGATCTTTCTTTCTGCCTTGGGTTTGTTTGTTTGTTGATGATGTGGTTATCCTCCCATACAACCACTGTTTAACTCAAAAATATGCAGGATAAAATCATCTTTGAATACAAGTGTGGCGTGCAGAGCAATCTAGCTGCAGTGCTTTTAATTAGACTACAGCTATTTTGCATATCAAATATATCTGTTTGAATTTCAGCAGGAGGTGATGTAATTTAGATACAAAGCCTGTGAAGACATGTGGAGCCCTTTGTGTTTAAAGATACCGCTCAAATGTAAACCACTGCTCTTTGATATTTAGTACACAAGGTTTGATCAGCAAAGTGGCCTGGGGAACACCAGCAGATTTCAGCTGAGATGAAGCCCCTTGGGTCCACACTGAGGGTGAAGCATGTCCTCTCCATTCCTCCCCAGATCCCTGCCCAGATGCCCTGGTTCACATTCCTCAGCTCCAGGAGCACCCTGGAAGAAAGACCTAAGGGAGGATCAAGTAATTTTTTTAAACGATTTTTCTATTTTTATTGCTCTCTTTACTTCCCACACAGTCTTTACTGTAATACAAAGCAAACTGACTTTCTAGCCTGTTTCCAAGTCCAGTACTGGACATGGTGCTTACTGAGCCCTTGCACAAATGCTGCTGCAGCTGCGTGGCAAACACTTGCTGTTTACATAAACACTAATGATGAGAAGTTTTTCTTTCTCATTTGCTAGTTCCTTTCCAGGTTTGCAAGTGTAAAGACAAAAGATCTGGGGAAGGACTGTGTTTAACGGCAAAAGCTCAGCAGAGGAAGATGCATTGATTTCAGGTGTGCACTTCAGTAGAGCAAGAAAAAGGGAGAAGTTTTCCCTTTCTCACTTGCTTTTCAATTTCTTTAATTTTCCCAAATAGTTTAATTAGCTCAGGTGATTTAATTAACAATTACATGGTTTAGGTTTGCTCTGAAAAGATTTGAGTAAATCAAGTCACTCCCCTTCCTTTTGCAGCAAATAAATAACATCGGGATGGCTCGTTAAGCTGGAGGCTGCTAATCTACCTAAGCAATAGATCAAGAGAAGATGAACCCTAAAATCAGTCTGGTAGGCACAGATAGCTGCTGGTTTTGGCTCCTTGCATATCAAGGGAGAACGCTTGTAGGATGTAGCATAAAAAACAGAGGGTTTTTACAAGTATTGATAAGGAATATGCTTTCTCTTTTTCAATAATACGTTCCCTTCAGCAGAAAGGCCTCGCTATTCAGCTTAGCTACCCGTACCTTCTGCCCAGCGCAAGCAGACAAAGCATGGCTGTTGTCTGAGCTAAATGTTGGTGCCATCTGCTGTGGGCTGTGGAAGTCGCAGGGATCTTCCCTCTGGCAGCACTTTTCCTCTGCCAGCTGCTGTGAGGAACCAACTGGGCTTTTTTCTTCTTCTTCTTTTTTCTTTCTCGAGAAGCAACACTCTACAATTCAGTAGTCATGATGTTTTATCCCCCAAGGTGGTGACTGCCCTGGTCTTGCCTCCATCTCCCTTCCCCGGTGGGTCGGGGCCAGGAGGATCAGCCCCCAGCTGAGCCTGGCCTGGGGCAGCATCAGGTCCACTGGACAGAGAGGTCTGGCTACACCCAGCTTCCACCGCTGGAAGGTATGCTTCAAAAACACTGATCTTTATTAACAAGAGATGTATTCCACGATGCAGTTGTTTCATGGGTTTGGTTTTTATGAAGTGCCTGAAGGCACTGGCTGGATGAACGGCAGCTTGGGCAGGGTCCCTGGATGGACAGGCCAGTCAGCAAACCCCAGCAGGGTTTCTGCTTAGGGGTACGAAACCTTTAACTCTCCTCAGGAGAGCGGGCCTGTGCTGTCCTGCCTCTAGCTTATCTCTTATCCCTCTTCACGCAGCAGCTCCTGGGGTCCTAGAGTACCTTCACTCACACCTGGCAGCGAGAGCAAAGGCCTCAAAGACATGAAGGCTTGAAGGATTAAATGAAAGCTGGCAGCTGGAGAGAGGATGGACAACCCCTGAGTCATGTCCCTAGTGGAGGAAACCAACACTGCTGTGTTTTGCCTTCTCCATTGCCCTGCCAGCAGGTGTGTGTTGGAGCCAGAGAGGTGCCCGGACAGAAGGCAGTGCTGGTAAGTGGGGTCGGGCATGGTTGGGAGCACACAGGGGAGAGGTTGGAAAAGGGGGAATGAAAACATTGCAAAGGTGAGGGAAGGGCATAGGAGGTGGAAAGGAAGAGAGGGTAGTGACCCAAACCTGTGGAAGACTCAGCTTTGCTCAGACATCTGCTCACAGCGTGGTGTTTTGGCTCCTCAGAGATACACCGCCCTCCTCTCTTGTTTTCCTAAACAAAGCGTGGCTGAATTCCTGTAAATTGCAAAGATACAGTTATTAACAAAGCTTCTTTCCCTCTTGACCTCTGTTTCTCTCTTGTCTGAAAGTTTGCTTACATACCCACATATTACAGATTTTTGTCTGTTCTTTGGCATTATTTTTACCACCCAGACAGTTTGGGATGTACCAGGAAGGCAGGCAGCGACATTGCATTTATTTTGCCGACAGTCATCGTGATGGGTGGCGACAGCAGAGTTTCCATCCACTGTGTAGACAGGTTAGTTATTTGAGTGTGACATGACCTTCAGATTAGGTAATCACGGGCTGTTGTTTTATCAGATCTGCCAAGAAAAAAAGATTACTTCCTTCAAAAACAAATCAGAATTCATGATTTTTCCCAAGGAAACTGCATACTTTTTGGATATAATAAGGAGATGTTTTTGTGACTAAAATCCTTCTGCTCTTATGTATACAAAGGGAGTAGAGTAAAATACGGCCTTGACATTTTTTAATGCTGCTGTACACATGTGATGCTGTACAAGACAGTGGTTCCTGGGATCCTGGAGCTTTAGATAACGTAGGCACAGGCTTGTTCTTCATTTTCTTTTTAACCCACTGGGCAATAGTATACAAGGAAAATATTTATTTCACAAAATAACCAAAAGCCATTCATTCGTATGAGAAGAAAAATATTCCAGTAATTGCTACCAGGAGTCTTCTCGAGCTGTGTGCCCGAGCCTTCTCTCTTTTGTATTGCACGTTTTGGTGTAAGATTAGTTGAAAAATAAGAGCTCAGCAAGTGTGTCTGAACATCGCAGACCCTTGCACACTGTGTTCAAACTGTGCCACGATTTCCTTCGGGGAGTATGCGTTAGCTGCCAAGTGTTATATTGACATCAGGAAGTGAGCTTTCTGCTACTGGAAACATGCACTGCCAAGTATAGCATTCCTGAGCAAATATGAAAGCAAAGACCATCGTTTATGGTCCACCTATTCACCCATCCAAACCTCTGTACCCCAATATCTGAAAGCAAAAGGGAGTTTCAAAAGTACATGAGACCACTTTTCTCCTCTCTTGACTTTGGGCCTGATTAGACTCCTTGTGAAATCAGTGGGCAGAAACTCCATCCCTCCATGTCAGGAACCCCTTCCAGAGACTTCATCTCTCATTTAGAAGTGTGATGCAATTTAGCAAGTATCTTGGGATGATGGATGTTAATGACACACAATTTCCAGCATCATCCTAATTTTGATTCCACCAGTTCGAGGCAGACCAGGGCTGACCACCTGAAAATCCCCACTGTCATATTTTTTTTTTCTGATACCTCATCTGAAGTTTTACGAAAGGTGTTGATTTCTTGGAAACAGGGACTGGTGCTGCAGCCAGTGCAGTGCTTTATGTGGTAGCAATGGTTATCCTCCTGCCTTTCCTCCTAATGAACTGGGATGAAATGGCTTGCAATTGTTACATACATAGGTGTGTGTATGTGTACGCAGTGCAGTACATTGTTAATAGAATATAATATACATTTGATATAACATACCTCTTAAAGTGAACACTACCTGAAAGAAAGAAATGTTTAACTTACTTAGCATTCAGCTCAGTTCTTGCCCCAAAAGAAATTCCCACTGTCTTTGCCTGAGTAAAGAATGAGAAAGAGCAAAGAAAAAGGTTGTAGAAGGTAATGCATTTTTAGGTAGTACAGCTTTACTGGACACAGCTCTAATCTGTGATGACATATTCTAGATTTATCCAGGCTTTGGTTCACCTGCCTCAACTGCCCTACACATGTCCCTTTAAATACTGAAGGAGATTAGGATAGAGAAACTTTCTGAATATATGCAGAGTAATAATTACACCCCTGTGGATGCCGTAGGATGTATTCAGTGTGTTGGTCCAAATGGACCCAATCCTGGCTGTAACAGCCAAGGAGTCCTCTGTGAGCATCTGGTGAAGAGAAAGAGGCTTTCTTGTATCCAGATGGTTTCTCGCCGCCATTCTGGCCCAGGAAGGCAGTGGGCATTCGGCACGGTGCAGAGTCATGTCAGAATCACTCCAGCTTCTACCTGCCAGCTCTGAGAGAAGGAAACTGGGTTAGTGCCAGATTTTTGCTTTTCCTACTGTGATAGGCGCCCAGCACAGCTCAACCAGTAGAAAAAAATCTGGGATGTTATCTCAGTTTCTATCGGTCTCTTACAATTGTTAACTAACATCATTTGTTTATCTGAGGAGATAGAGCATTTCATTGTGGCTGCTATGTTGTTTATATCCTGTTTAGCGATGTTGCAGAACATTCATTAAACAAAAAGCTTTGGCCTTTATTTTCTAAAGTCTTTGTGCAAAATAATCCCCTTTGTGTTGCTCTTGCTTTCACTTATTTGTGTTTCTGTAAAAATTGGGTTACATCTTATGCTTTCTTAACGTGTTTCTATTATATATTTAATACATATATACACTTATATACATAAATACGTAAAGCTATTAAAGCCCTCCTCCTCTGGGGGCTATTGCAGCCTACATTTCAATAGACATTTAATACATTTTAAAGGTCCAATTAACCGGCTTTAAAAGTCCTGGCACTCCACAACTCAGTTATGCCACGATTTCTATAGCAAGCTTTGTGAGGGTGGCCATTACTGCGTTGTATGACTTGTTAAGTGTAGTTGAGTGCAGTGGGAGCCAGGGAGGCTGCATTTTGATCATTACATTTAAATAGTGTCTGGGGTTTTTTTTTGTTTTGTTTTATGGAACTCACATGTATGAAGTTCTGTCTACTGTATATCATGTACCACTGTAGTCTGGGCTTTGGCTTAACATGTTTAAATTTCTGATCTGTGCTTGATGTCAGGATGAAAAATGATGTTTTCCTGTCTATCTTAGGAAGAAAGCATATCAAAGGTATAACTTGTGGTGGCAGCATGCTTACTATAGACACTTACTCTCTTAGAAATGACTTGAAAGAATTATTAACTATGATTTATACTTGTATGACTGGAAAGAAAGAAAATCAATTAGTGCTGGCCGTTACACAGCCCTGAGCTAGTAATATATAGGCAACAGATCCTCTCAGTTCTTTTGGGATTGCCTGTTATCCAGCTTGGACGATACTAATACTATTAGTATTTGGGACACAGTTCCAGAAGGAAAATTCCTTCAAGACAAAGCTTGACATCTCTGATTTCAGAATGGAAGGGTTGCAACAGGAAAAGAAAAAGGAAAGAATGAAGTTTAACCACCATTTTGACCAAAAAATCACCTTTGAAACTGAAAAAATACGGTATTTTGTACAGAAACATTACTTAAAATTTTAACATGCACATTAATACAGTAATGATGTGTGTCCCCTGTGCATGTGATGTCCCATCCTGAGCTACTTGCAGCGAGGGAAGCCAGTGGGATTTGGAAAACAGTGAGAAGTGCAGTGTGACTCAGGACTTTCACCCGCAGCAATAGACAGTGTTGCTACTGGTACCTTGAATAAGTTTTTGGGAGGGTGATGTTAAACAGACAACTAAGGGGAGCTCCTCTGGTTAGAAAAAGTAGCAAATTTTCTCCTCTCTATAAAGTAAGTGTTGGAACTAGAGCGGACAGAAATTCTATTAAGTCATTCAATTCAAATTGTGTCAGTCTCAAATAAGAATAGAAGATTTTCCTTCCCAGGAGCGAGGAGCTGCAAAATACAAAGACATATACAATTACAGAGTGCAGTCAGGTCTGTATGTCCCCTTCACCAACTCCAGTGGTATTATCTTAATCCCTGCTGCTCTGCTGGACCTATGGTGGACAAAAAGTCAGTTATGAATCTTAACAGTGGTTCCAATGTCCTGTGAGAGTAGTGTAAAACTCATGGGTATACGACTCCTCCTTGTTTCCTGCCCTGCTGTTCAGGCTAGGGCTATAGCTACGCTTCACTTGCACAATCATAAAAAAAAATGTTGTGTATAGCTAATTCCAGTATCTCAGGTAGTGATTTGAAGGAAGATATGTGGAAATCCACAGATGCTACGTGATCTCTAATCCACAGAATTACAAAGGACCAGAGACACCGCTTATGTCCTGGTTTAGCAGTTCCTATCGTATTCACAACATCACTTCTGAGCCCTCTGTTTACAGAACATTATGCCAAATATTTTGTTTCATTTGGTTGCTCTGTCTAAAGAACCTTGAAGAGCTGCAGAAAGAAAAAATCATTTTATCAGTATTGCTCTAAAAGCATTGGAAGAAAAAGCAGAGAGAATTCCTGAGAGGCTGCAGGAATTCCAGGCTAAAGAGCAGAGGAGCCATGGAGGTTGCCTCAGAGTTATTCTCTGTGTCTGGTTCACATCGCTGGGATCTCAATGGAAATGGTTTTACTGATTTTGCTGAGAGCTGAGCCATATCCTAGGTAGGGTGATATTATGCCACTGCAAACTGGGTGATGAGACTCTAAAATTGAACATATGGGACTTTGGGTACAGAGAAAAATCTGGACAAGAACAGGTAATGGGATCCTGTTCAAGAGAAGGAAAACATAACACGATATACACATTTGAGTTCCCCCAGACTGATTTATTTATTTATTTATTTATTAAATAAATAAATGAGAAATCAGGACTCGGGGGCTGCTTGGAAGATGAGCCTTTTGCATAGTTACACCCTAACAAGTATCTCTGATCTAACAAAAGGGAAACCTCTTTGAAAGCCAGGGCTCGGTGGGAGGGTTTTAATGAGTTCACCTGAACAGAGACATGCCTTGGAGAAATCCTTTATGACAGTAAAAGAGAAGAACACCTTCAGATATATTTAAAACTTATGTTGTCTTACTTTCCGACTTGCTGTTGTAGTAGGTAATCTGAGCTAGTAATTCATCACTTTGTTTCTCAGGCAAACAGAATAGAGAGGTCTGTCAGGCCACAGAAGCAAAACAAGGCTGGCGACCACACGGCTTGTGGGGTGCTGGTCTGCTGCAGGGGTCATTGGAGGGGAATGCAGAACACCACTGAAGATGAAAGCTATTCCTCAGAGAGCCCTACGGTTCACCAGGAAGCACGGAGGGTGTTTGCGGAGGGCAGTGCAGGTGTTGCTGGAAGCTGGGTCACAAGCTGATAGATCTGTCTGAGCTGGGCATTACTTGACTGTAGCGCTATGCACACTACCATACAAACTTGTCCAGTGAAGCTCTAGCTGGGGATAGAAGGAAGGAAATGAATGAATCACCAAGAATCAGCACACAGCCCTTCCTGCTTTCTTTTGAGAGGTTTCGTTAAGCCTCTGACTAATGGAAGAACTGAAAACACACATAAACCCCGGTAATTACTATGGGGCTCTGTTTTAAGCAAATCATAGGTGGGGTGTTTTCACAATTGTAATAATGTTTGCTCTTATAGCTTCCTTTGCTGCAATATTAAACTGCTATTTCATCTCCACCAAAGCAGCCACATTAGCAAAGAACAAACTCATCTTGCATTTTAGCTGCTGCAGTTATCTTCTACTAAGCAGTGCTTATCAGTTTACTAACTTTATTTTACCAGCAAAGATGGTAAAAATAAAGCCAGAATGTGGCTATCCCTGAGTTTATGATCTGAGTCTTGCATATGTGGCAATGCTCCAAGGGGAAGCCCTTGAAAATTGATCTGCAAGGTTTCTTAACTTTGTGCTTGGGCAGAAATGTGCACTAAAATCTGTGGAGCAACGGTGTAGGGGTGAGCTCTTGGAAATACAGTTTCAACAGCACATTCCATTTGTTCACTTAATCTGTGTTGTCTCACACCGTTGTCCTCATCTTGTTTCCTTCATCGCTCTGCTGCAGTGGATTTCGGAGAGTCAGCAGTTCTAGGAGATAAACCCAAAGCCATTCTATAAAGTAGGAGCTCCACTACTCTGTGAAAATGTTTTCTCCTTTAATCTATATTGAAGGGTTTAAGCTCACATCAGTTGCCTTTTCATCTTTGTTTTGTAATCCTTCTCAGACCTGTCAGCAAAAACACTGGCCACCTTGCTCTACTCACTGAGTAGGGTGACTACAGTCTCAAGAAAGCTTCTTCCTCAGGCTATTTTTAGTGCCCCTTAGGATTAATTCCTTACCCCTCTATGACCAGTCCACACTGCAATCCTGCAGAGGATAACTTACATGAATTCCTTTAGACATACAAGCCTTACACTGAATTCAATTAAGGAATTCAGAAAGATTTTTACTCTTTGTAAAATTATTCAAATGTAGCCACTAAAAAAAAAATCCAGACAGGAAAATACGTCGTGTGTTCACTCTGAGGATTCCAGAGACAAAAGCTGCCCTTGTCTTTAAGGGATGAATTAAGACAAATCAGTGCAAGGTGTTCTGAGAATAACCTAAAAGGACATTATAAAGCCTGTCCTAATTAAAATAACAAGCAGCTTCTAAAAGGGGTTAGTTACAGTTTCTGTGTATGGGCGAGGCTTGAGAAAATAAGGACATCATCACATTTTTATTTGAAAAAAGTACTTTCTAGGAATAGAGTTACACATTTGTTTTTGATTTCTCCTTCTGGTTTGGCTTTGGCTTCTGCTTAAGATGTAGCCTAGGTTTTGGCTTCAAGTGTAGCCATACCCTGGAGTTACGGTTTTTTGTGTTCTGGTGGGTCTTGACAAGGAAAACAGAGCCTCTTCAAGAGTAGCCAATTAAAATAACTTATTTTTATCTTCCAGTAGGGCATTCTGTTACCAGTTACATAGCAGACAAGTTCACTTCTTCAGCAGAAAAAAGCAGGTAGTTTCAGCTGCTGGAGCAGATGTTCCCTGGGGCCTCAGGGGTCCTTTCTCTTGCAGGAGGTGGGAATGATGCCATTGCACGGGCTGAAGGTTACACGAGAGCCTGTGGATCCTTACTGTAGGTTAGGCAGATAGACCACAAGTGCCTTTTGCACGGATAATAAGAGGGAAGAAAAGAAGCAACTGGAGAAAATGCAGCAAGCCTTCAAACAACTCCCCAGAAGGCAAAAAGGAAGCAAAGCTGTGGCCCTGGAATTGTTCTGGTGCTCGAGGCTCTACCACCAGCCCTGCCATCCTTCCAGCCTTCCACCTGCAGAATACTAGAGCGATGGTAAAATTTGGGGTTGCATATAAAATGGAACTAGAAAATTAGAGCCCTCCTGATTTTGTGTTTGACCTGGAAGTGAAGCTCTAATAGCAACTGAAATTCCTGGCACTCTTATTTGTCCTTTGTTGGGAATGTACAACTGAGATTTCAGACTTGAGAGACTAAATTAGGCTCCTAAACCCCACATTTAGGTGCCTAAATAAGCTACTTTCCCAGAACGTGCTGGGCGATTACCAGTAGCAAAGATCAAGCTACTAATCTTGGTGGCTAAAAAGGATTTTGGAGCCTAACATTAGACACCCACTTTTAAAGCATGCTGACGTTGAGCTTTAGCCCATTCCTGATTTATATATTTTTATTTTTGTGAAGCTTTTTCCAACTGTAAACCCAAGACTCCTCTTAATGTCTTATGTTGATAGGTGGTGTCTGCAAAAGTTTTGCCCTCACCCATCCCACAGCCCATCACTGAACATTACGGGAGTTCAGACACACGGGCTGAAGGCTGACAGCAGTTCTCCCTGCTATTCCTGACCAAGGAAATGCATTTGGCAAAAGGTGATAACTGCTTTAAACTGAAGGAGGACTTTATCAGTAAAATAGCCCCAGCTTTTCCACACCTGAAGTAATTTTCCATAGTAACTGGAGAAGGAATATCAGCCAGCAGCAGAAAGTGTGAGCACTATCTTCATTTTTTCTCTCCTGGCCAATTATTTCTCTTGTTTTCATGATCTCCAAGAGAATAATTTGGCTAGTGAGACCTTAGTTGTGTAGGTTTGCCAGGTAGTCATATGGTCAGAACCTACTCCAGCTGAGTATATACTGCATTGGCTGTTGTATAACCAAGGAAAAATGTAGCTGGTTATCAGCGCAGGCACAAAGGGGAGAAGTGAAATTTGAGTGTATAAAGATGCAACAGAGAGGGGAAAAAACCAGAAGCAATGCTGGTTGCAAGGAAATAGAAGGCATGTCAAAACTGTTGAGAACTCAGAAACAAGATATTAAAATTCTCGTGATGCTGAAAGCAAGAGAAAAATAAGTACTTGGCCAAGTCTTTAGCTCCATGGTGTTATGGGAGGTGCACAAACCAGGAACAACTGGCCACACTTGTCTAATTACCTTGTTAATTATCATGACCAGTCTATATGCAATGGCGTACTCTTTTGTTACTCCAAGTGGGGCACTCAGGTATCTGCAGGTGACATTAGCAAGGTCACACGTGGTTGTAAGTGACAGGTGATTCTTCTATAAGGAGCAGCTGAGTTGCAGAAGGGCAATATCAAGTGCTTTGGTTGACATGTAGATCACATCTGTCTTACCTTCTAAAGCAATGGTGATGTGTGCTTCTTGTTCCACGTGCTACTACTTTGTAGTAGCAAGCAGTAGTAGTACATAGGCAATAGCCTGTACTCGCTCATTTTCATGCACAGTGGATGTCACAGGGCAATGGTTCAGCAAGTTCACAACTAACTCAGTCCTAGATCTGATGTGATGGAAAGTTCCTGTTCTTGGTGGTATTGTTTTTAACTTGCAGGTTCTGTTCTGTGCCATAAATTGGGCTAATGCCCAATAGAAATAAAGATAAACCCTATTCCATGTAGTTCCCACTCTGAGTGAGGCTGACATAAGTACAGGAATGCAATATGAGGAGGCTGGAGCAGGATGCAAGAGATCTGCAGAAAATAGAAACACAGGACTTGTATTTATATGCTGCAGTTCCTTCTCCAGGGCTTGATTCTATGACTGCTTGCACGTAAAACTTTGTACGTTAAGATGTCCAGCTGAATTTAACATGAATAATCATTATGCACAGATTTGTTAACCTGTCACTAGAAGAGTAGAATAGGTGTGAGCAGAATTTTCCAAAGTGATCAGTCCTAATGCTGGTCACTGAAAATAGGTGAACAGTTGGGTTGGGGTTTTTTAATTGACTTTACTGAAAGCACAGTTAGGCCAGTCTAGAAGGGTTAGGAGAACCTGCCCTGTAACTTTGGCTAGAGAGGATATCTGGCCTGGCTCGAGTGCAGATCTGGTCTGGCTGAGCAGTAGAAAACATTATTTTCAATTAAATTCCTCAGCAAATATCGCTGTTTACTCTCCAAAACATCTTCTGAAAGGATGTACATCTGCCAGCTCTGAAGCTGATCAAATGTTAAAAAAAAATCTTTGTCAAATAGATCTTTCAACAAAATGTAGAAAAAGTCACTAAATAGTCAGCTTGATAAATAGTATTCCATCAGCTTTACTGTTGAAAAGATTTTTGTGAAAAATATCCATTTTAGAAAAGGGAATAAAATAAAAATACGGCCTGAAAGAAGCATATTTCCAATACAACTCCAAACGTGGTCAGTAACCAGCAATCCAGCCTGAATGAAGACACCTCCCAGTCATTGTT
The DNA here is from genome assembly GCA_033439905.1 of Ceryle rudis. Lineage (NCBI taxonomy): Eukaryota > Metazoa > Chordata > Aves > Coraciiformes > Cerylidae > Ceryle > Ceryle rudis. Next base: position 12,692 of record JAAGNO010016352.1, on the reverse strand, counting down.
ATTCTTGAAGGACTTTGTGACTCTTCCTGTTGTTTTGTGGTGGGTGGTTCAGTGACTCACCCCCAGTCGTCCCAGCCAAACAACAGGATCCCAAGGAAATGAAAGTCTTTCTAACACCAATTGCTACTGACGGATTGAAATGCGGGAGCCCCCCTTCTCTCCTCCCCCCCACAAGGAGAGATTACTATGAAGTACCTGATCAAAGTAAGGGGACCATAGAGGAGGGGCTGGCTGGGGGTTGTCAGTGAGGTGTATTGCTCCTCTTGCTCATTGGTGTTCGGCTGGAGCAGTGCTAATGTCTAGGAATTACTTCCCGAAACGAGTATACTTTCTGATGCTTTTTTTCTTTCAAGTACAGAGCTGATCCAGTCTCAGCTGTCCAGCAGATCCGAGCACCAGGTTATGTAGTGATTTCCAGCAGCTAAAAGCTATGTTGAAAGATTCTCTTCTTGTAAAGCTGTGTTGTGCAATGAAGATGACAGGAAAGGATTATGCCAATTAAATAAAAATCTCAGGTTTCCTCAATGACTACTTGAACAATGGCCAACACTTTACATCTCTCCTGGTGCAGATGAAGGTATTTGGCAAAACTGAACTGTCTGGTAGTACAGCAATACCCCTGCAAAGGAGGAGGGTTGTGCTATCATTCCATCTCCTTGGGTCAATGTAATGATATAACATGTCACTTCACAAGTTTTGGCTATTTCTACCCATCTTTTGTTAACATATGGATTTGATAGTCTGTGTGTGAGGAATTGACACCTCAGCTAGCCCTTGGTAGTCTTCGCATTTCATCTTGTTACTCTGATGGACTAACCCGCAGGCTTCCCAGCTGTGGTCTGCACATGCAGGCTGAAAGTGAGCTGCTGTATCTGTGGGTGATGACAGAAGTTAGATAACTAGTGGATTAATAAATTTCCAGACTGAAATCCTACCTCAGACTCTCGGGCTAGCAAAGGCTCTAGAGGAACAGGAGTCAGATCTCTGCCACAAACCGTGGTGCATTACCTCTGACAGATATTTAACCTGGTTTTGTATGTTCTCGGTGATAGTGATACTCCCCGACTTCAGTTAAACTATTTGAATAGTAGAAAGTCAGATGAAAACAATATGCCATCGTTTTATTGACTTCCTTCATGAATGTGATTAGGGTGCTCAGCCAGAAACTATAGTTGTGTGGACTGCATTGTCCCAGCCTTGCCATTGTTCCTCCCTTCTTTTCCCATCCTTCAAGAAACAAAAATAACTAGTCTGTAGAAGCAATTGATGTCCACCTGCTATTCCCAGCACTGAACAAAAATGAAAGCAAATTATGAACTTTGATGTCTGAAGGGCTGAACTTCAGAGTGTAACTCCAGTTGATTTCTCAGAGCACACTGGGGTTTTGCTTTTCAGCTGAGCAATGGGGATTGACATCTCCTAACCCGATCCAACCGTAAAGAGAAAATATGTTGTCTTAACTTGTCGAAGCATAATGTGTACATTGAATATGGTCCTGTTCTTCATGGAGAGATGTAGGAGAAAAGAATGTTAAAGTATTCTTTGCCTAGCCGTCTTCTCATGGAACCCTAAACTTACTTGCATAGGTCTTGACTACCAATCAGCATTTTTTAATGTTAAATTAAGATACGGTGTTGTTGCTGCAAACACCCATGGTGCTAACGTCTCTAAGCATAGCTTTATAACACCAAATGCATGACAGCATATACCGTAAACTTAATTTAAAAAGGTGTTACAAATAATATGTAGTAGTTTATTAACAGCTTTTTCTTACTTACAAGCATTTTCCATTGCTACTGAACAGTCCTAAGTACAGAACAGAATGCTGGCGGTCCATTTTTGTCTGTTGTTTGGTTTGGGGACTTTTTTTCCCTTGGAAAAAAAGGTTTAGGCTTATCCCAGCTGTCTGGAACAAAAATATAGATTAGTATAAGCAGAAATTGATGTGAGTCTGTGCATTCCTGATGACAATATAACAAAATATACAAAGCACGTGTGTGAAAATCCTTGTGCGTTTTCCATCTGTGTACGGACAATCTGAAATACCTGCTTTTAGCAGGTGCCCAAGATGCTTTTATTTTCAGTTGGCTACTTACTGCCTGACTATTACATGCTGTGGAAAGCATTTAGTTCCTTCTGTATTGCTGAATAAATTGGAAAGTAGAAATGCAGAGAACAGGAAAACATTGATGATATCTGCGAAGGGGCAGATACGCAGTCTGCTGGGAAGCTGAAATACTGGGGGTATGTTTTGGCACGGGGATTTTACCCACTTTTCTTGGCAACGTTGTTTCCTTATCAGACCGGACGTGCATTGTATTTTGCATGTGTCAAGAAGTGTTTGCCAGCAGGACTGCTTCTGATAGCGACAACAGGAAGTCTGAAATACAGCAAAGGAATGAAGGCTTGGGAAGCCAGACACTGAGGAGCAGCAGTAATAGCTATTCTGGATAAGGAAGTTAAGCCACAAAGAGTTCAAGCCTATCAGTGCTGGAAGTTGGATTGGAGGATATAGTAGAAAGCTGGGAAGAAAACCCAAAACAACAAAAACAAGAAACAAACCAAGAAAAAGCACAAGGAAAAATGCCAAGCTGAGAGGAGGTGTCTTAAGTTCGAGAGAGGCTCTATGCAACAAAATGTCTCCTGGACATTGTCTTGGAGCATAACTTACTTTTCAATTCATACTATGGGATTTCTTGCTCTGAGTTCCAGAAAAAGCTGTCCTCCGTGAATCGTCTTTTTACCTCACTTACTCAACGGAATAAGAGATGCAGGAAATGAGTGTGCTGGCCCTGCAGTTCCTGCACACTCTCTATCTGCCCAACATTAAATTCCGTGCAGCTGCCAAATCTCCTGTAACTCTCCCTTTTTCCAGCCTCACATTCTGCAGCTCAGAAGCTCCCAGGGTCCTCTAAGAAGTAGTCTCACCATGCCAAATCTCACAGTGTTGACAAACAAAACCAAAACTGGTTTTCAGTGACTTCTTTTTGGAATGGATGAAACCATAGGTTTATAATAGATGCTGGGATACTGGCATAGCCATAGTGCTGGCCGAGAAAGCTGTAATATTTGTATTTAAGTACAATGGGCTCTTTATAATCAAATATTTTATAATGTTTGAAGATGTTCTTTTCTGGCACTAGTGGTCTGAAAACAAAGCCGGCACTGTTAAAAACTATAACTTAGACCAATGCACAGAGTATCCCGTCATGGGACTGATGAGAAATCTGATATATTTTTCCACTGCTTGTGCAGAGGAAACCAAATGGAAAAGAGAAGCCACAGAAACGCAGCTCAGCAGAAACTTAATGTCCAACAGTATCTTGCCCAGGAAAACTGACAAGTGCGGTTGGAATAGAAAGTACATCTTGCTTTTCAGTACTGAGGTCCACTGCAGTCTCATGCTGCTGCCTATTTTTTACCAGGCCCAGAAAGAATGAGCTCATTGCAGTTTACCACAACAAAGACGAGATACATGTCTGGGTAGATAGCGGCTGGTTTTATTCAGCCTTTTGGAACACGAAGGCATGTTTCAAGCACATACCTCTGTTTTGTTTCCTCTGAGACAGCCAACCATATAATCATTCCATGAGTTTCAAATAACATGAGAAACTGAGACTGACTCACTGTTTCCCATTTCATTAGCTCAGGACAGGATGCGAAGCCTATAAACACATTCTGTGTGAGTCTTTACATGACAAGAAGTTCCTCGCTCTACTTTTGAAAGTCCACAATTTTTATATCCCTAGAATGACTGTTTATGGTCTCTCTCTTCCACCTCTCCTGACTCCCCATACATAAGCATGAAATATGACTAGGGACAGCAGTACCTTTTTCTCCATAGCTTTCTTCTCTCTGCCACTGTATTTATGCTTAAGTTACTGTCCGACCAGAAAAGTCAAAATATCTATAGATTGCTAACTCACCAAGAGAGAAAGAGTGGACCTAGAATGGTGTCTTTAGAAGGACCTAGGCTGTTAAGTAGCTCATTGCAACTCCAGTTGAGGAGCTCACAAAGTCAAGGGACAACCCCAGAGCAACTTGTCAACAAAACCAGCCAAGTACAGCTTTTCAAGACATCTGAGTAACTCCTGAGGCCAATGAACCAGGTTATCAGGTATAGGGTTAATTGGCAACCTTCTATTAAATATCATGTCTATTGGGTTAGGAAATAAAAACTGAACACAAAAGTGAAGCTGTATTGATACCCAGGACACATGAGATGATGAAATAAACTGTGGCTCAGGATGGAACCAGTTTTGGGAACGGGAATACAAAACGCATAAGTGCAGAGCCTTCTCTCTAGCTCATGTTTTGTTAGCAGCAACAATGGGAGCGTAAGGTAAGAGAGATGGACAGAAGTAGCTTGGGAGCCTAAATTTCTTGCACCCTTTTGACATGTATCTACTGAATAGCTGATGAGGGGTCTGGAGAACAAGTCCTGTGAGGAGAGGCTGAGGGAATTGGGATTGTTTAGTTTGGAGACGAGGAGGCTGAGGGGAGACCTTATCACTCTCTACAACTATCTGAAAGGAGGATGTAGTGAGGTGGGTGACGCCTCTTATCTCAAGTAAATAACAATAAGATAAGAGGAAATGGCCTGAAGTTGCACCAGGGGAGGTTTAGAAGGTATTAGGAAGAATTTCTTTACTGAAAGAGTAGTCAGGTACTAGAACAGGCTGCCCAGGGAGGTGGTGGAGTCACCATCCCTGGAGATGTTCAAAAAATGTGTAGCTGAGACACTTCAGGACATGGTTCAGTGGGATGGTGAGGTGTTTTTTGTATCGATTTTGTTTTGGGGGTTTTTTTTGTGTTTGGTTTTGTGGGTTTTTTTGACAGTTGGACACAGTGATCTTAGAGGTCTTTTCCAACTGTGACAGTTCTGTGATTATTCTGTGAATACCTCAAACATACAACATCCTTTGAAATCTGGCACTTTAGCAGAATGGCAACTACATTTCTACAAATATGGTCCTGACCTGTATTAGTTGCAAGTGAATAACTATCGAGCCAGTTCCTTCCAATGTATTTTCCCTTCCTGTAGTACCTCAGTAGAGTTCCAGGTATGAAAGAGTAGGAAAAACATTCTCTGCAGTAACAGATATTCTTACAGAGTCTGTTGGTAGGGCAAATAAACAATTCTCAGGGCTGATAGCTACAAATGCAGTAATTCTATTAGATCTGGCCTTGGAAATACCTTTCATAAAAAGAGTTCTGAATACAGACTGAATGCATTTTGGTCTTGAGTGCCTACATAAAGGCACTTAGAGATTTAGTGGATTTTTTCACATTAGCAGCTGGCTCTGAATCAAATCAATAAGATTTAAGCATTTCATGCTACAAATAAAAGGTGAATATCTTGGATTTTTAAGCATACATATACATTTGCAGCCTGATCTTTCCTATTTTTAATATTATTGCGTACAGGGGAGTTTGAGCATTGACATTTCTATTCCCTGAGATGTTCCAACGCTTCCACAAAAAATTCAGAACAAAATATTTGCATTTTAAAATGTCCCTCAGTATGAATTTTAAGAGTAACTTCTATACATGACCATCAGGATAGCCTAGTTTCATAGTGCTATAATCAAGTTCTTCAGAGTTCTACTTTATATTAACACTTTAATATATACAATAGACTAAAACAAGCCCTTCTAAAAACAGTTTCAAAAAGAACAGGAAGCGTAACTAAACAATGTATTTCTACACCATTACAACGGCATTTTTCAATGTAAATTTACCCAGATTATGGGAATATAACCGAATGTACAGGTAAGTCATAGGCAATTTCTGACAATATATCACTTTAGATATATTTGCTGAAATAGAGATGTAGCAAAACAATAGAGTTTGCGATTAGCTTGCTCTTGTTGTATCACTCTGCTATAAGAGTTAAAATACCCACCAGCGGAAGGGATAGAAAGGGGAGTGGAAAGGGCTAGAAATGTGGGAAAAGCCAGCAGATTCAGTCAGGGTGTTTGTTTCTTCACGTCCATAAATCATCGAAGACTGTGCATCTTTTGTATCTTTTTATTTTTGCTTTTGTAAAGGCTTTGACAAATTTACTCTTTGCACCCACCTTGGAAATTGCCAGTAGCCCATGGCAAGGCAGCACAGCTTCCCATATTATTTCCTGTTTTATGCAGGCGTGCTTCAAGAATATTGAACAATATGTAAGATTTTTACATTAAATCTGAAGGGTACTCTTTGAACCTCATAGGAGAACTGCGCATAAAAAGGCAATGTTTTGCTCCAAGCAATGTGAACTAAGAAAGAATATATAAATACAGCCTGAGACCAATAAATCTGTAACTGCAAGTCCACTGTGGCAGTAAATGGCTTCCCTTTAATAATGAAATACCACACTGGCAAAAATAAATATATAACTCAGGCTACCCCAACCATTATTGCACTAAAAAATAATGATATTTTAAAACAGAGAGTCCTTTCATTTTCTAATGTGCTCTTAGGTCGTGTTTCTAGGGGGGAGGGTTCTGCAACTAGGAGGGCTAAAGTTTTACTTGAAAAAATATGGAAACTGAGACTGTCATCCAGTCACTTGTTCTGGGGCTCAAAGTGAAACTCCAGATATTCCAGCATTGGCAGTAATACCATAGTTGGCAGCAGTACCGATGACCAAATTTCTCTTTATGAAACAAAGCACACGTTGGCACTGAAGCTAAGTTTCTTGGTTTGAGGAAAGAAATAAAAACATTTATTCAATAAAGTAAAAAGTATTTGCCGGTAATGAGGAAAATAGAAGATTCTTGTTCAGTGAGCACAAAGAGGAATAATCTTTTGCTACAAAGATCACTGGAAGTTTCTAAAACCTTCAGTGATTTCTTTTTAAAGGAAAAAAAAATGTTTCCATTGAGAAGAGTTGTGAGAATCTCTCTACTGCAGCTCAGGAACTCCAAGCCAGAAGCTACAACTCAGCTTTGGCCACTGTTTTACCTCTCAGTAAGTTGTTAGAGACACTTTTAGTCTTATTATTCCTTACTGTGCGTGCTGCTGCTTTCCATTCCAAGTCTGATCTAGCAAAATTATCTGCCTTTGATGCTGATGTTAGTGAGTATCTCGAGGGGCACAGTTCTCATGATGCTTCAGGGAAGCAGTAAGTTGACTTAGGACTCTCTGATGTGCAACCCGAGTTGTAGAACACGGTGTAAGACAATGACACTTGGCCCTTTCTCTTTCTTTACCTCCCAACCCCTTGCATGAGGCCAGGGAACCTTTCCACACTTGTACCTGCCATATGGGTAGCTACTGCAGGGCTGCAGCACTTTGTGCCCTTTCTGCCTTCTGCCACAGGTAACCACCACAGTCATCATCTTCAGCAGCTGTACACTGAGGACTCCTTGGGATGATGCTACTCAGATGACCAGCACGGAACTGAATCAGTACTCTTTTAGGCATTCAGATAGTTTCTCTGGTTCTCAAAACCCAAGGAAGGGATCCTGACCTCAGGCCTCTTACATTTTGCAGAGGTTTCACTTAGGTCAGTAAAATAACGTTCCTTTTCTGTATCCTTCTTCAGAATACACATTTCAAGTGGTGCTTTGGCAATGCGGCAGATAAAATGTTAGAGTCCCTCTTATTGCATCAGAAACAACTCTAACCTGGGATGAATTCACTCTCCATGTTCAGATTTATCTTTGGCATGAAGGCTTTTTTGCTGCAGTAGTTACTGCTTTTCTAGCCCATTCTAACTTTAGGTCCTACATTGGCACAAAACTAGCATAAAAACAGAGCACTGGCGCTAACTCCCTGCCATATGCTCCCATCAACTTGACAAAAGTGTCATTGTGTGGCCCACCTCTACTCTGAGTTAAGTTTGTGTTACACTGTGATCCTTTCCAGCGATGGTGAATATGCAGTCTTGCTAAGTAGAGCTTAAGATGTTTGCATCTCTCATAGCTGCAAATACCTACATTTGTCCAAATAAAGCACCAGAAATTCATTGTCTGCTGTCAGATTTCTATTGAGCACCAGCTTCTGTCACCTGCAATAGGCAAAGGATGTGTCATAGCCTTAAGATGTAGAAATGTAATTTCTTTAACTAAACAAAACTTATTCCACGCACAATGCTGAGCTGCTACCGGTTTCCTCCTCCCGTGAACAAACCACTACTGTTGTAGAAAGCACTGTGGCTTAGCTCCTGGCAGTCCTGCATGAGATGCCATTCCAAAACTTCCCCTTAGAGTGAGAAACAGTCAGGAAAACTGGGGGGGAGGAAGGGAGGAAATAAAATCTTAATGACTGCAATAAGTAGGGTTGCCTATTTAATGAGTCAAGCTGTTTGTGAGGTCAGTTTTTTCACCAGGTTTTCCTGAGAGTTGACAGAGAGGGAGATGAGCAAACATACTGCACAGCATTTTTGTTGTGGGTGAACTTTTCTGTGCCTTGAATTGATAAGGCACAGAGCACAAGAATATTATGAGATCATGTTTTGATAGCCCTTAACTCTAGAGCTCTGCGCAGCGTTATTCCACAGAAATCTGGGAACTGGCTGTAAAAAGGAGAGGTACCAAAGTTTCCCAAATCAGAGGGGAAGACAGCAGTTCTGCACTGGCTTATTAGACAGCCCAGGTTAAGAAGCTCACTCTGGAGACTCTATTCCTATACCCCAGCACAGCAAGTACCTATACAGAAAGAATAAAAAAATCTTCCCATTACTAAGGAGCAGACACAGTCAAGGCTAGTTGCAACTCTTTAAATAAATAACAATAATAATAAAAAAAATTACATAAACCCCATCCAGCTTTCATGTAAAGAAGAAAAATCACCCCCTCCCCAGCCCTAACTGCAAACTCCAGAACCTGTCCCTGCTGGGACACCTTGCTGGAGTGGCTTCCTTGCCCTGGGCTGGTGACTCCTGGACTCCTCTGGGCTGCAGGCTGGCAGCTCTCTCAGGGAGGCACCCTCTCTGCATTTCAGGGGAAGCAGCTGTGATTTTTTCACCAAGGCCACTTTACACAACACAAAAAAGAGCCAGGTGAGGGCTCCTGTTGCTTGTTTTGCTCCTCTGTTCCTGGCTGTGTTATCCCCCTACTACCTGGGCTCCTTTGCTGCTCATAAATGTCCCCTTTTAAAAGTATCCCCGGCTGCAGCACGCAAGTCAGTGATGTATAGCATATTCTAAAGAAAGATTTGCCTCTGTTCAAAAACCTTCCTGACCTCGTGGCCGAAGAAGAACAAAATAACGTATTAACAAAAACACGGTTCACTGCCAAAGAAAAGGAGTTCCTGTAAGGACTGAAACAATAAATCTCCTCCGTACTGAACTCCCAGAGGGAGTATGTTGTGTTTCCTCCTGTTCTTTATCAAAGTCCCCAAAATAAGCAGGAATGGGCAGTGACTAGGCACAGTCTCTACACACCTTTTTCCATGGAGCAATTAAGGCCTGTCTCAGAGAGACACAGCACTCCCTGCCCAGCTGCGTAAGGGAGAGCTGACTCCACCACCACCACCACCAGCATGAAGCTCCTGGGGATTGCCTCTTTTTTCTTAGCTGTACTCTGTGTTTGCACTGTGGGAGGTAAGTTCTTTGGCTTTTTTGGATAGACTTGTCATATCTGTGGGGTGTTTTGTGAGCAAAAGCTTAGCTGTCAGTAGCTGGATGCCTGTTTTGTTGGGGTTTTTTTTTTTTGCTGTTCAGTGATTGAAAGACTCTGTGTTGGAGGAGAAGGTACTAACGGGTAGTTGAGTTATATGTATTCTGGGAAAAACTTTCCTGTCATTGTATTTTTGTGACAGCTCTGTCATGAAACTCCTCAATCTGAGAAGGCTTAAGAGCAGAGGTGTATTTACAAAGGTTTTCTGTTCTGTTTTTCTTCTTTGAAATAAAGTATCTTTTGTAGAGAAAGCTTTAAGGGGGAAATTGAAATACCTATCAGATTTTGCAAATGCAGCTCATGCAAATCAAATCCTGATGGGTTTCCCTGGCACTATGCCAGCAGTAAGTTTGGCCAAGGGTATCTCTCAGAAATTTTCTTAATTTTGCCCCCGAATATAGGGGCTTATACCATTGAATGAGTGTCAAATAATGAGGGATCCAAGCCCAGGGGTGATAGTAGTTACTGAGTGCAACATCTTTTAAAAGTGATTCTCAAATGCACAGATTTAATCAAACTTTGTGGTGTTCATATGGTCACTGAACTGCTGTTTTCATAATTCTTCAGCCTGAAAGATCATGCTTTTGAAGTGGAGTTAACTAGTAAAAGCTGAAAGGGTGAGAGAAACTGTAACAAGGGCCAGAGACTATTATCACCTCTGTCACAGGATACTTTTGAAGTCAAATCTGCTTCTCATCTGCACTTTCATTCGCTGGCCCTCTGATGTGACTACTTAAAACTAAAGCTTCCACAAATACCTATAGATTGCCTATAAGGGAGTTTATGAATCAGAAGTTTAAAAATTGATAGTACTAGATTAAATTATGTAGTTAATCAGCTTTTGCTCAGATTATTTGTTAAAATAATTTTTGTGGTGTAGTTTATGGTATTGCTTGGGCTCACTGCTGTTAGAAAAAAAAAATCGATAAAGGAGATTAAAAATAAGATTGTGCCTCACAAAGAACTGCTTTTAAAACTATGTTAAGTACATACAAGCCCTGAAAGTCTGTTCTGAGGCACTATTTATTCTCTGTCTGCTACTCCTAGTAAAAATAGCCTTCTTGTCATTGTTAAACCTTTAATTTCACAACTTCTGTGAAAAGTAAAGTGGAGTTGGATCAAATGGAGCATGTTTAACACAACAGCCCATATAGCTTATCAGAAAGCAACATGCAAAGGTGGGAGGAATTCTGTCAATTTTATACAATCCTTTCTTTAAAAAGGGTTTTCCCTCCTCTGCGTGATATGAATGGGGCAGAACTGGTGACAGTGAATAAGCAAGTTTTATATAGGATTTGTGCGCTCTGAACATTTTTGGCTCTGTAAAAGCGTGTTTGGGTTTGGGGGTTTTTTTAATGTTTCATTACAAGGTAGACATAGTGAAATTGTGTTGGTATATTCACATTAGAATACGAAGAATATGCATGGGGAAATTTGGAGTATGTCTCTATCGGCTTTGTTCATGTAAAAGGGCATGATCTGGTCAAGCTTCTTTCAGGCTACACTGTGCATTGACTGAAGCAGTTCAGATGTTAACCATGTTAAGACAGAAGCAGTTTTATTGTCTGCTGTATGAGGCTGGACCAAAGTCTTTGGATTTCCACTGTTTGTGATCTCTAAAGTGTACTGGGCAGCTGGGCTTGTAACATCAGGATCTTAGAATCTGAAGAGAGGAATGGATGGTAAGGAGGCTGACACCAGTTTCCCTCACGCTCAGCCTCCCTTTTGGGAGCTTTGGAAACAGCAGCAAGACATTTATCCAGTTGCTTAGAAACACTTTTGGTATTTTAAAATTATGCTCAGTAAAATTTAGAGAAGGTCAAATCACACCACAGGTTTTTAATACTCCCTCCCCCAGTTTTGGGGTAGTTTGTCTTCAAAGCTTACCAAGAAAAGTAATGTGTGGGCTTGCAGCCTCTTCACATAACAGAGGCAAGCTGCTTGTCTCTGTATCTGTTGTACATCATGCAGAAGTGGACAAGGATGTTTTCCATTATGGTTAGTGAAGAATGTACCAAGCCTCCTGCAGGTCTTCCAAATTTCATGCCTTGTCTTCAGCCTGTATGCTGGTGGTCCTCTCTTGGAATTTTTCTGCTTCATCTTGGGATCTTGCATCCTCAGAAGTCTCTTATGTTTTGGTGGGATCGATCCTCTCTCAGCAAATTACTAGAGGCTTAGTTATGTACAGATGTGGAGGCCAGCAGCTGACTGACAACTTGTCCCTCCTCTTGAAGATTTCTCAACCCTTTGAGGGCTAAATGACGTGTTTAAAGCAGGAAATCCTTCATGCTCATCTCAAGGTGTTTGGTCCTCTTGGCCTAGTGCCCTTAATTCTTTCCTGCTCCAAAACTTATGTCAAATAGAAATGCTTTCTGGGTTGTTTCATATTATTTCCGGCTTTAAATAACAGAATGGATGAAAGAATTTATTGCCAAGCGATAATAATCAAATATAAATGCTCTTGACTCTGCATTAAGATGTAATTACTTCTAAAACGTGTAAAAGTGAAGCTTATTCTTCTAAAATATGAGGGGAGAGTAATTGGTATGTGCTTATAATGTAAGTGCTTAGAGGTTACACCTTCCCGTACCTTGGCCTTGCAATACAGCATGGCTACAGCTACACAGCATAGCAGATGTCCTCCACAAAGTGCTTGCAGCACATCATTGCTTCCTTCTCACCCAGCCACACGGGTTTCTTTCTTGCAGAAATGACAGCAGAACAGTGGGTTTGTGCTCCTCTTAGCATCACTCTGGATGTAGCCAGGTTATGGACTCGGATGTAGGAGCTGGAACGTACTGTCTCGTCTTGCGATATACAGTGGGTGGTTTACTAACGTCCGATTAGTGACCCCTGTTGACAGCTAGCAGTACCTTTCTCCACGGCAACTCTTGTCAAAGTTGATGGTGCTACAAAAAAATTGAGGTTACTTCTAATTTTGGAAAAGTTGGAGCACATCTTGGTATCGAGAGCCTTGGTTCAAAGGCCACTGAAACAATCCTCAGAATCAAAAGCCACTGGCTTTGTCATCTCCTGGAGCCAGAGCTTTAGCAACAAGTAATTGCTGAAACAAGCAAA
>JAAGNO010016351.1:85245-120338 GCA_033439905.1 Ceryle rudis | reverse complement strand
TCGAGACATGCTGGGAAGACTTTGGCTGGAGCCTCTGGCCGCAGAAGAGGAGGATTCTGCCCTAAGGCCTTGTGGAGTGCTACCAGAGCAGCGTAGGCCGGCATGGGGCGGGGGGGATGGACAAGGGGACGCAGGGCACCGCAAATGTGGAAAGCTCTCACAAATCATATCTCACAGGAAAGGTTTATGGGAGTTCAGAGTATAGCAGAGGGGATGGATGTCAGGTTTTCCTACACAATAGAGGGTCTTTTGTTTCCGCGCTCCCTCTTGGCAGCAGCCCCCATGCCACTGCTGGCAATTTCCTGTCCATCCTTCGCCGAGCGGCGGGGCTGGAGCAGGGGAGTAGTCCCACGTTTTTGTTTAGACTGTGTTTTTTTTAATGCTGAGCCTTGTCCTAAGCAGGATATCCCTGTGTATGGTTGGAGTTCCTGAACTTCTCTGGAGAAAATTATCCTTAAAAAGCCTCTTCCATAGCACTGAGTTTCTAACTTCTCTTAAAAAACCAAAACAACAAAACACCAACTCAAAAGCTCTCGTTTAGTTGCTTTTTGCTTGTGAGAGGTTGTAACTTGTGGCTTAATCCACCCATGTCTGAAACATCCGTTGGCGTTTTCCTTCCACCCTGGGACTGAGGAGCAAAACTAAAAAGTGGAGGCGATTCGGTTGGCGGGTTTACTTTCGGCAGAATCTGGACCTTGTGAGGCAGGTCTACGTCCTTTGGGCTCCACGTGTGCCAAGGGCTTGAGCCCATCCATGTTTTCCAAAGCACTTTTCATGGTTGTTTTGCTGTCGATGGAGCTGGAGAGCCTGGCTGATGGTGCTTGGCTGCTGACTGGGGCTGCAGGTTTCTTAGAAATTCTCCAAACTTACAGAGCAGCACCTATTTTTTGGAATTATTTTTTTCCCTTGTCTCTCCCAAAGGATCTCCTCATATGGCCCCATCTGCATTTGTTGACATTGCATAGTAAAAACAAAGTAAAGCTAAAAGCAAGCAGCACGGTGGTTAGCTTGTACAGAGGAAGCAGGGTGAGCTCCCAACCTCAGACTTCAGAGGAAAATATAGAAAGATATAACCAGTAAAAGGAAAGAATAGATTTGCAGTGCCATAATGAGCCTCAGTGATGGGACAGCCCTTTGGATTTGAAAAACACCTCTGCATTTTCTTTCAGACTCCCATCATCTCAATAAAACAACCCAGAGGAAAGCAGACCGTGGTCTCCAATCTGACCAGGCACCCACAGCCACTCTTCTTTAGGTTTAGAAACCCCTCCAGCTTAGCACACCAGCGTGGAGTGATTTCCAAGGCAGCAGTGGCTGCCTCTGCACCGCTGGACAGCCTGCTATGCCGGGTGGCAATTATCCTGTGCTGGGCATGCACCGGGAAGCCCGGTTCCCCGGGATTAAAAGTGGAGTGGTGGTGCTGGAGGTCACCAGCTCGCCGACAGGGAGCCCCACATAGGGTTAAACTGTAGTGTGCACAATGCTGTATGGTGCTGTATGGTGCTGTACGATGCTGTATGGTGCTGTACGGTGCTGTATGATGCTGTCTGGTGCTGTGCAGTGCTGTACGTTGCTGTACGATGCTGTATGGTGCTGTACGGTGCTGTATGATGCTGTATGGTGCTGTGCAGTGCTGTATGATGCTGTATGTTGCTGTGCGGTGCTGTACAGTTATGTTCAGTGCCATGCACTGCTGCACGATGCTATATGGTGCTTTGTGGTGCTGTGCAGTGATTTATGATGCTATATGGTACTATGTGGTGCTTTACGATGCTATATGGTGCTGTACAGTGCTGTACAATGCCATATGGTGCAGTGCTGTGCAGTGCCTTATGATACTGTGCGGTGCTGTACAGTGCTGTATGGTGCTGTAGGGTGCTATACAATGCTGTAGGGTGCTATATGGTGCTGTAGGGTGCTATACAATGCTGCACAGTGCTACATGGTTCTGCAGAGTGCTGTACAATGCTGTATGGTGCTATGTGATGCTGTATGGTTCTGTATGGTGCTGTGGTGCTATATGATGCTGTGTGGTGCTATATGGTGCTGTATGGTGCTGTACACGCTCCCCCAGCTCAGGAATTCTTCTGGGTAACTTGATCTTACTTCTGTCTGCTTCGAACAGCTAGGCGAGGTGAAGTTATGTTAAACATGTCGCAGTAAGTTTGGTTCGCCCGCTTCGGTCTGGTTTTCTTCCTTGATTAGCTTTAATCAAACCCTCTGCGTTACATGACCTTAATAAAGCTATTTTTCCTGACAAGTGAAGACCGTCTTAACAAGCAAAGCTCATCTGGCCTGAAACTAAAGCCAAGTCAAGATGGTGTTTTAGGTCCTCATTAAAGTCCACAGCGTGAAGCGAGAGGGGAAATGATGAAATGGTGCCCCACCAAACCATCTCTCCTTTACGTTTAATTAGAGGAATTATACGCAACCCAGTAGATGCTTTGGGAAGACAATCACCATTGGGTTCGTAAGGAGCCCAGCGGTATAAAAGGGGGCAGCTAAGGCTTAAATGAAGGGTAAATTAGCACCAGGAGCTGGATGTACTTTGGGATCAATTGGAGAAAAAAAACCCAAACAACTAAAAACTCGTATAGTGTTAATATGAAAAGAGGTCCGAAGCCGCCCGGCCCTGCTCTGGAGCTCACGTGGGCAGCGCACAGCGACCCTGAAACGCTTCGGAGGGAAAGTTTCCAGGCGACGGCGTGTTTATCCTCCCTTCAGTCCTTTCCTTCGGTTACTGCTGACTCACGCAGGTTGGGTGAAATATTGACGGCCGTGGAGGGCCGAGCGGCGAGGCGGCGAAGGAAAAGCCCCGGCAGGGAGCGATGCCACGAGGCTTGGCAGTGGGTGAGGAAATCAGCCACATGCAGACAAAATGCGGTCAAGCAGCCGCCCCACACAGAGGATGTCCCTCACACTCATTAGCATTGTGTTTGTAGCAGAGCTTATCAAAAAACAGCCAACAGACATAATCTGTGGTTTACGCTTTCTTTCGTTCCCTTTTTTTTTTTTCCACTCTCTTGTTTTCTTTTTTTTTTTTTTGGTTGTTTTCTTTTTTTCTTGTGTGTGTGTTCCTGAGGGTTTCTGAAGGGATGTAATCCACTCTGGTTTTATTGCCGTTGCCTCTGGACGTGCTGCAGCTCCAGCCAGCAGTTATTCCAGCCTCTCCAGCCCCCCTGCAAAGGTCTCTGCTCCTGCTGCTGCTGCTCTGGGCTTGACTGCTACTAAATTGTAAACCGCAGGGCTGCCTTAACCCTTTGCCTTCTGCGTGGCTCCCCACACCGTGGGTGTTGCAGGGGGAAATTGCTAGCTGAGGGCAGCGGGGTCTCGGTGCCGAGTGGTTTGCTTGGGAAAGCTGCACAAAACCTCGGTTTCCACCCAGCAGGACATGGGGCCCCTTCCCAAACCTGAGCCCTGCCACCCAAGGGCTTTCTCGAAGCTCCACCAAAATATATTTTTATGCTTTGGTGGCTTTTTCCCTGCTGGGGATCTGCTGGTTGTGAGGAGACCCCCTGTGCTGCTATCCCACCAACTCTCTTTCACCTCTCCCAGAGGACTCTGCAGATGCCCCAAATCCATCAACTTTGGGGTCCTCTCCTGGCTGCAGGGAAGGTCCATGGGATGGCCTCTTGTAGTGAAGGGGTCTGGAGGCTGCACTCCCACGGTGGGGTTAGGGAAGGTCTCTGCAGCCCACAGTGCCAGCATCACTGCAACTTGTGAAACCGCAATCTTCAGGCACCTACAACAGGCATCACGCCCAGCACTCTCCTTTTTCCTCGTCTTCCCCATTTCATCCTTAAACTTCACGTCTCCCTCTCGGGAACAGACAGGTCTTGCTGCGGTACGGTCAGCAGCACCTTGGGTGCACAGAGGTGTTCTCAAAGTGCTTTCCTGGCCGTGCGTGTCCCCTCCCTTTCCTCCACATCTCCCCAAAGCCAAGGAGGTTTGTTGAGTTTGCCGAGAGCTGTACTTCCCTGCCTCAGTCCCTCCGAAAATCAATTCTTTGCTTTCTTGTCCAAGAGGGTATTTGCAAATAATTTCCTAAAAAGGCAATCTAAAAATGGCCCTGTTGTTACCCATATTTGTACACAGGCAAATGTGAGCGACGGGATTCCTCGGGCTTGTCTACATGGGGACAATTGAAATGGATGTGAAATAACTTTAAAGTGGATTAGCTAAACTGCATTACATCCTCGTGTAGACACTGTCATTTAGAAATGAAACGGCCTTAATTTGGTTTAGTTGAGTTTTGCTTTAGCAATTTAATAAAGACACTTTAAAGTCTGAGTGAAGAGTTTACACAGGGCTTTAAAGCAGTTTAATTAATCCACTTTAAATTCACAATTTTAATTAATTAGGAGAAACTTTCCTTAAGCGTTCCCCTGTCGAGATAGTGGTGCAGCATTTCCAGCCACCCGGCACGATGACCTGACGAGTCGTGACTCAGAAGAACCGTTGCGGTGTTGCATGACTGGTCCAGTCCCTGGAGTTGGGTACATAAAGAAAGTCGTTTAAAAATCCACCTGGTCTGGCCATGGCCGGGAAGTCCTTCCCTGCAGTAAATTACCTCTGGAGAACCCAGGTTCCTGCCACCATCCTCCCAAGTGCTTTAGGTTCTTGTGTTGCCCACGAAACCATAAGCAGAAGCATCTGTCGCATGTGAAAGGGGTTTGGAAAGATGTGGCCTGAAACAGAGAACGGCACAACAGCCTCCTTCAGCTCTGCAAGCACCGCGCCGTGCTGAGCTGACCACTGAAAGGGTTTCAGTTTCTCACCCGGCTTATGCCGTGGTTTTGCAATATTGGCAAACCCACAAAAAAACTTTCTGTGTAGGAGTCCTGCGAACCCGCCTGCACCTGGGGTGGGGCTGGCCGCGGCTGCCGAGCTCCCGTTGTCTCTATTTATTTATCACCAGTTCCCTCTGTGCTCATCATGAAGATGACCTCTCCTTGAGATGCTGGCTTTGCCGTAGGTTCACTTCATCAGCCTTCAGCTTCTTAAGCCCACTGGCAAGGGTGGGTTTTGCACAGTGCTTTGTGCGAGGGGGTTTGCACAAAAGGTTTTTTCTGTCAACTGGAACGTCTCCTTGCTTGGCTCTCCAAGAACCCTTCAGTCTTCACTCAGCCCTGCAGCTCCTTTGAGGTTTGCTTTCCACGGGACCCCTTGATGTGCTGGCCTCGACATCCACGCCATGTCCTTCTGCCCAAGCCCCACAGCCGTCTCCATCCTTGGGACACCCTCCAGTGGCATAAGGTCTACCCACAGCTGTGGGGTTTTCTGGGCTATGATCTTCTATGTCCCGTTGTCATCGAGTAGCAGAGCATTTCACTGAGACTTCAGCCTCTGGCTTACGCGGGTTGTAGGGAGTACATGGGGTGTGAGGCCTCGGTGCATCTTACGGCTTATTCAGGGTTTAAAAAATACCGTAATGGTGAAATGCAATCCCCGTGTGCTGCTGCCTGGTAGCTAATCAGTAAATTATCGTTAAACACAGGGCTGCGCCCGGTTCCTGAGGTCTTGCTTGGAGGGGAGGGTTGTAGGTCAAAGTACGGGGCAATCAGTTGCAATTTGCCTTTATGAGGATAACAAGTCAGTGTGGGAGATTACTGGCGTACCCGTGTGCTGCTGTCCTGGCTCGTTGCAGTCATTCCCAAAGGCCAGCGGGGAGGAAGGTGCAGTGTTAGTCGTGCTGGGTACGCTCGGGCAGTCTCTGCCCCGAAGAGCTTGCACGATGCGTGGGCTGGAGGAGAGGTACGAGGCCTGAGCTGAGTGAGCACATGACAGTATTGGCACCAGGATTTGGGGATTGTATGAAACTCTAAAGGAGTTTTTTTCTGAAGATTTTAGGGAGTGAGAAGAGTGAAGGAGATGAAGGGGCAGATAAGCATGAGAAGGATGTGGACCCGTTGGAGCAGGGCCAGAGGAACCCCAGCAATTCTGGGAGGGCTGGAGCCCCTCTGCTGGGAGGCCAGGCTGGGAGAGCTGGGGGGGTTCAGCCTGCAGAGGAGAAGGCTCCAGGGAGACCTTCTGGGGGCCTTTCAGTTCTTTGAGGGGCCTGTCAGAAAGATGGGGACAGACTTTTGAGTAGGGCCTGTTGGGACAGGACAAGGGGGGATAGGTTTAAACTGGAAAAGGGAGATTTAGACTGGAGAGAAGGGAGGAATTTTTGACACTGAGGGTGGTGAGAGCCTGGCCCAGGTTGCCCAGAGAGGTGGTTGCTGCCCCATCCCTGCCACCATCCCAGGGGAGGTTGGCCGGGGCTCTGAGCACCCTCCTCTAGTTGCAGATGTCCCTGCTCCCTGCAGGGGGGTTGGATGAGATGGCCTTTGAAGGTCCCTTCCCACCCAAATGATTCTATGAGTGGGGCTGAAGTATCCAGCATGAGATGTGAAGAAGCTTAGCGAGGGTGTGGGGGTCAGCTGGGGTGCAGGCAGTGCCCACCCCATTGCAGAGCATCCTTACGTCCCTCCTCCCTGCCTGTCACACTGGGGCACTGAAGGCAGCTCAGGTTTGATTTGTAAACACCAAAGTGCTGTTTCTGATTGCCTGACCAGTGCCAAACCCCAGCACAGGCTTATTGTTTGCAGCCTCCATCGCACTCCCGTGCTGCCACACTTCAAAGTGACATCATTTATTGAAGAAAGGCTCTGCCACCAACGGCAAGCTCAGAAGTACCAGCTGTAATTAAAAACTCCTCCTTTGCAGCCTCTGTGGTTTATCTGTGGCTAAAATGAGGTGGGGAAGAGAGTTCCTTGGCTTTTGCACTTGGATGTCTCTCGGCTAAACAAAGTAGGGGAAGTTATCTGTTGCTAAATGCCTGGTAATCACGTGTTTATCCTAAATTTCGGACTAGTCCATTTTCTCTGTCATGTGGGGGGACAGGGGAGTTAAAACCAAATCGATGGCAAGCATCTGGATGGAGATGGTCTTTCTAAGAGCCATAAAAAGATTGCCTTTGATAGGGATTTTGTTATTTCACTGTGGAAGTCATTATAAGGGACGATCTCCTACCGCTGTAAAGTTAGCCACTAGATTAGCTATTCATATATTTTATTGGTAAAAAATATGACGGGGGATTATTGTGTGAGAACTTTGTGGAAAAGAGAAGAGATAAAAGCAGTTTAACTGTCAGTACATTAAGGCTGTGGTTAGCTCTGCGTAGTGTTACTGGATGGAAGGAGACCAGATCTCTGAGGACTATTGCTTTTCTGTTTCAATAGGCATGGACTGTGCTAGGGGTTGGTGAGAGGGATGAGCCCAGGTAGCTAAAAGAGGTGAAGTTTAAAATTTAAAAGGAGTTGGTTTGGCCAAAGCAATGGAGACGTTGAGGGAAGTCAGCACTGATGCAGAGGCTGAGAGCTGCTTGCCCCCATGTCCACAGAGAGGTCGAGTCCTCATCCAGCTGGAAAAGGGCTCTTGGCCACGTGAATGCAGATGGTGATGGCAATCCCATCCCGTCCCATGTGCAGCCTTCTTTGCTCGTGCCTCCTGGGTTGGTTTTTTTTTTCACCATTTTTACCCTTTGTCCACGTTTTTGGCTGCAGACATTCAGAAGTCCTGGACAAATGGCTGCGGTAAACATACAAATTGGTTGCACAGCGAGCGTGCAGGGAGCATGCACGGGGCTTGCCGCAGCAGCCTGCGCTCTGCATCCATCTGCGCAGCACATGTGCGCTGGGGCTGAGGCACCGAGCTGGCTTCTGGGGTGGGAGATGGAGCCCGGCCGCCCAGTTGCTCCTCTGGAGCAGATTGAAACGTGACAAGTGATTGTCACGTGAAGATCCTTTTCTGGAAGGATCGTGGATTAGTGTCTGGGAAGGCTTGAGGCTCCTTGGCTTGGCTGCTGGGAGCTTTGGAGAAGGTGAACTATCGGGACAGGGAGGGAAGCGGGCTGTGGAAGAAGTCTCCAGGATGGAGGACCTTCTTTGTGTTTAGCTCAGTTGGAGTGCAGGAGAATGGGAATGTGATTTAGGAGAGCACTTGATTTGGGGAGTTTGAGAGATGTTCTTGGTCCGTGTTCTTCAGCAGGGTCCTCAAGCCAGTACTTTGGAGAAGATACAGAGATGCTGTATTGAATAGGTGCCTTCATCACTGGCTACACCCTAATAGAAATCTATGTTGTCATTGCCACTGGCAGTGCAGGATTCTGTTCTTAATTTATAGCTTCCTTTACATGAAATCAAACTGTTCAGCACCTAAGGCTAATATAAAGTCTGGCTTTACCATGTTGTCATTAATCCATGCTCCTCCTAAGTGGAACTCCAAAGTCCTGTTGTGTTCCATGGCTTGTGCTGCTTACAGTTTGCAGGTTTGGACACTTCAATGTCTTGATCAGCCCTGCTTTGCATGCCTAAGTGTTTTCATTAGCACAGCATTCATGCATGTGAGATTGTCACTAACTGATATAATTAACCAGTGTGTCAAAGGCTATTTGTATATTGCACATGCAGTGGCTTTTCTGGAATAAGAAACCCTTTCTGCTGACACCGTGCGAATAGGAACATGCTAAACTGGAGGAAATGCCCTGAGCTGGAGCTGGAAGTTATGAACAATGATTGTACTTAAAGGAAGTAAAAAGAATAACACAGAAAGTTTGAGTAAAGATGATCAGGGTGTGAGGAAAGGAAGACAGGGATGAAGGAAGAGAGTATTTGTCAGGTAATTCCACACACCCCCCTCCTTGAATTATTAGTTTATGAGAATATAATGTTATTCAGAAACACAAGTGTCTCCTCTATGAGGTGCCTTAACTGTGAACTCCTTGGCCCTGCTGTATATCATGTTGCTTTGCTATCATTTTTGGCCATCTGTGCAGCTTTTAAGAGATCTTTTCAGGAAAGCTTTATTTTTACTTATTTATAAATAAATATTGCTGGGGTGGTCCTCACAGCAGGACTCAGCAGTTCCTATATTGTGAAATGTGAACGGCAATGTCCATGTGTTAAGTACTAAAATGTGTAGTTTGTAATGAAATGATGAAGGTCTGAAGACGTTTTGAGGGTTGACAGTGGTTTTTGTCCCAACAAATCTGTGGGCTGCTGCTGCAGAGAAACCCAAATAGATGCCATAGACAGCTCAGTAAATGCCAAAACCTTTCATCCCCTTGTGTTGGAGGTATCCCCAAATCCCCACTTAGGGTCACCCCTCTACACCTTCTTCAAATCAGTTGTTTCTACTCCCATGGCTTCAGCTCCTGTAACGCCTGGTCGATTGCTCCTGTCCTGCTCTGCCTTCCTCCACTCAGTCCCACGGCCCAGCCCCTTTCCAAGCTACTTCTACAGAAGCAGTTAAACCATCAGCATTATTTAACACCATGAAAAGTTACTTTCTTGCTTTTTCCTCTTCCCATCGCTGCTTCTCCTTCCTCCAGTTGCTGGAACCACTGCCAACTGATGGCCAAAACCTGGGCTCCATCTTCATCTTCTTGTTCCGCAAACGTGCAAACAATTTGTACCTCCCCGTCTCTCTCTTGCCTTGCCCATCCCTCAACATATGATTGCTCCTTTTCACTAGTCCCGGCTGCTGCAAAGATGTAAATTCTGTGGCCTGGATTTTCTCAGTCTCTTACATCTACGCTGCCTCGTGTTGATGCTCGATTTTATCTCTGGCCTTTGCCCCTGGGTGTGCCATCCCTTGAAGCATCTCTGACTCCGGCCACGCTCTCCCTTAGCACTTGCACGTCTGCTCGCCACTCTCCTTCACTCTGCCCCCTCTCCCTTCTCTCTCCTCCAGCCTTCCTTGCCCCTTGATTCAGAGGCACCTTGGTGGCTTCCTCACCCATCACCTCTCCTGACCTCACCTGGTCCTTTCCGTCCTGGGTGCACCCTTATGACCCTCATCTCCCATGCGTCTTTGGGCCACAGGGGCTGTCCGTGACACTACACCTCGTAAAGAAAAATCACATACGTTGCATATCTGTGCATTCCAACCCTTGTTAACTTTTCACCTGCTCCCTCTTAGCACTTTGTTGTTGTCTTTGGCTTATCTTGCACAGTAATCTCTTCAGGGCACAGTGGTCTGTGTGTTCCTATAATTCATACCGTGCCTGGTGCAGTGCAGCCTTTACGCTGTCGGGTACATGGGAACATTTCTAATGCAAACAACTAATAGCTAGGAAGGGAGTTAAAAAATTAGAAAGGACTCCAAACCCATGTCACATATTCTCTTGCAAGGAATGGGGAAAAAAATTGTTTATTCTGGCCCCAAATTTTAATCACCCAAGGGCTGTTAAGATAAAAATAGTCAGTTCTGCCTTCTGTTTATGGTATACTTGGTTGAGTGCAAGCCAATTTTGAAGCTGAACATACTGTCTGCTATTTTTGCTTGATTTTAGATTCCACATTTTAAATAGTTTCTTTAACAAGAAGCATATTTTCACTGATACAAACTTAGCTTGAGGAGAAGCATCCTGAAGTTCCAGCCATATTGAAGATCAGTGAAATGTAGTAAACTCTGGTTTTAAGGGTTTTGTTTTCTCCAAGAGCTGAAATGAAGAGTGTGTTCTGGCAACAAGTGCTGGCACGTTGTTCATTAAAAGCTCTCTTCCGAGCCTTGGTTCCCACACACATGTGCCCTCATTCTTCAGCGGAGCTTCCAGGCAAGGGCATTGGCAGTGCTCTAGTCTGATCTTCAGCCATACAATTTGTCTTAATTGTCTACTAGCATCTAGGCAAGACTTAGCTCACGGGTGGCCACAGCAAGGGGCCACATGCAAACCGATGAGCTTCTTAATGTGGCCTGCCCGGCAATCGGATGATTTAATTATCTGTGCCCGTCGTAGGCTGCCTGGCTGCTCCCCATCCCGCCTGCCCTCAGGCACGGCGGGCTTAACCACATGCAGCCATGGGGGCAGCTGCATTTGATCTTCCTCGCCAACGCGAGGGTCCGGCCCTGACAACAGCCTCTCTGTTCGGTGCTTTCTTTCCCCTTCTTTCTTTTTCTGCTTCGTTTGGCACCGTGCCCCCAGCATCATTTGTGTGTAGGGGAGGATGGGAGAGTTGGATGGCAAAAACTTAGAACGTGGAGTTGGGTGTTGACAAGCCCAATGATTAATTGATCCTTTGAGGATCCAAGATGATTTGCTGAAGCATCAATAATAGAAATCCTGTCATTATACACTATTTACTTGGTCTTTCTGCGGGAAGACATCCTGTCTCACAGTGTGTCTGCAGTGTGCGTCTCACGCAGGGCCAGCCTGCTGTTCTCGGGGCACGAAGGACCGGGCTGTCACCCACAAACTTTCTTCCATCGCACGGCGCTCTCACGTGCTGTAGAAAAATCGAGCATGTCCAGCTCGTGGATTGTTTCCAAAAGTTGGCTCAGCAAAACCCTTCACTCTCGACGCTTCTGGAAAATGGCTCAATCCCCCTTACTTAGCATGGAGCACTGGTGCTGGGCTGGGGCTGGGTGGGACGTGGAAAGCAGAGGGGCCGTGGGCCACTGCCTGGGACATTTCACTGCTGAAAAGCTGTTCAGACACTTGTGCCACATTTACCCGTAGCATCTCCTGCCACATGTCAAGTGAGGGCAAGAAACAATGTGAGAGAAGCAGTAGGATCAGGATGACCTCATGCCCGGGTCAGAGATCAGGGATGTCTCCGAGGATGACCTCTTGCCATCCTGATGTTAATACATCTCAGACATGCTGCTAGAATATAGAGTCTTAAACATTATTAATGCTTTAGCAGACACCTTAGGAGGCATTCATACTCTGCTCTGTGTTTTGCTTCCACACACGCTGATGCCTGGGGTGAAAGTGTTTCATGGTGTTAGGAAAAGGGCATCAAAAGGGCTCGGTTCTGCCAGGCACCAGTAGTGTTTTATTCTTTCACTGACATGGATCAAGTTCAGCTCCTGGGTCGTTTTGGTGGGTTTCGCTTTCTGAAAACACCAATAGTTGGCTTTGAGTCATCACCAGATTGGGAGATGCTTTACCAGTGCCCTTGGCACCCACCACATTCCTCTGGAACTCCTCTTTGCAAAGCTCCTCCACGCGCCAGCCAAGCCCATGCCGGGGGGAGAAGGTGGCTTCGTTTTGGGCGCTGCTCTCTGCTCAGGCCCTGGCTGCAGCCACCTCCACCACGGCTCCAAAATTACTCCGCTGCATGGCGTGCGAGGCACGAGCGAACCTGCCGTGGTGAGATAGGGTGGCAGGATGGGACAGCTGATTTTAATTATTTTATATATAAATAACTTTCAGATAGTTTGCAAGTTTGGCAATAGCCACCAGCGTAGCAATGTGACCTTGTTACTCTTACCCCATTCCTCTGAGTGTTTGTCTCGCTCACTTGTTTTTCCGTATCTTAAATTAGATTGCAAGTGGTCGGGGAAGGGGCCGGGGCCACCTCTGCCCTTGCACAGCCCTGCAGGGTCCTCCCGCCGCAATAACAAATAGCAATAAAACATCAGTTTGGGATCTGCCGAGGCCGGGAGGGTATGAAAGCCCCAAGTGTTGTGTTTGTCCCCAGGGCATTGCGATCTCGGTCTTGGTCTCGGTCTCGATCTCAATCTCACCGCCCCACATGAGGCTCTTTGCTGGCAGGCAGAGCCCAAAGCAGGGGCTGCTGGCATCCCCCAGCCCGTCTTCGAGGGGGGGATGGAGGGACGGGGAGGGGAGAGACGAGTGTCCTGGATTTTAGCACTTTGGGGAGTTTATTAGTGTTGACAGTGTGTGAACTTGACATCCTTTGTAATAATGCGGTTTTAAATTCTGCATTATTCATGCGCGCTTTTTGAATACAGGCCCACTGTGTAAGTTCGGGAGGGAAAATTAATTAAATAAATGTCAGTATCCTTGAAAAGCACGTGAGATTTCACATTGCAGGGTAACAGCTCCGGCTGCTTTAACCACCAAGGGGAGTAAAGGGTGGGAAGAGAAAGGTCTGCACTTAGGTGTATCTTCTTTCCCTCACCCTTAACTCAATTCCTGATGAAAACTGGAAAGATTAGTTAAGAGAGAAATGAATCCAGCCACACAGCTCAGTAATATTTCATATTTTTGTTAATAGTTGTAGTTGGTGCTCCCGCTCTTTTATTTATGGCACAAATAAATATGTACTGGATGGTTCTGAATGAATTTATCACGGGAAACACCCTTCTACTCTTAGGTTAACGTTTAAAATTAAACCGTAGAGCAGATGGCTACGGGTGCACTGGCTGGATAAGCCAGACAACTGCACCAGCGGATTGAAATGTAATTACACCCATGAATATTATTTGCAAGAGGAACTGATAGTTAGAAAAGTTGCGTTTCTTCCGAAGCGCAGAGCGAAGCCAAAGTATGATGGGACAAATGATGCTGGGAGGGCTGAATACAAAAAAGGAAATCAATTTTTTAAGTGTAAATATTTCTCAGGAGGAGGATTCGCCTCTAGTGCTGCAGCTGGAGGCTGCACCCTCCCAGGCTGGGGATGATGGCAGGACTGGCCGGGGGCACTTGTTCTGTTGTGTCACCCAAACTGGAAAGAAAAATTAGTAGGTGTTGCAAGAGAGAATGCTTTGTAGTTAAAAAGTATGCAAAGAAATAAAAAAAATGGTTGTTGGGTCAAATTAACACTTTATTCTGATTACTGTAGTTGTTTTCAGAAGTCCTCGCTGAAGGAAGGCATCCATCCCTGGGATGGAGATCAGCGAGCTTATGGTCCAAGCACTTGACTCTCTTGGTGCTTGGTGTTTACGTTACCCTCCAAACTATTGAGGAGCCATCTTTAATGTCACGTATCTGTGTAGGGCCTTCCACGTAAAGCGTGTTTGTGTTAAAAGGTAGAGGCCTTTCTTCCAAAGCAAGGCAGGGGAGGGCAGGACCCGAAGAACTCGTGTCTGTGGCAGCGCGAGGATCAGAAGCTGCTCTTCAGGTGGGTGCAGCGGGTGGCTGGGATGGTCTGTGGTGTGATGCTGGTGTAAAATAAAATGGGAAGGAGGGAACTGGGAGTGCTGCGGTGATCTCGCACAGGTCTACACGGCGTGCGCTCGCTCACAGAGTCAAGAGCACGTACAGTCCTTGCAGCACTCCAGTGATTTTGAATTGCTTGACATTGTGGGAGCACTCCAATCTTGGCCTCTTTGAAACTCAAGAGCCTCCACGTTATCTGGAGCACAGCTTCATTTTAAAACCTAGGCAAACAGCATCCTCACCTCGCGGTTTCAGATGTGAGGTCGTGTTGTTACACAGAGCCGTGCACACGGGGCAGGGGAGAGGGAGGAACCGGCGCAGGCAGGAGAGCCCGGCGGCCCTGAATGCGCTTTCCCGCTACCGCCGAGAAGCAACAAAATAAGATTGCAGCCCATGAATGTCCCGTCATTGAGAAAAGGGAGTTTAGAAATAGCCCCAAAGATAAAGGAAGGCATTTATCCCCACGATTGTTTGGCAGAAAAAGCGATTTACATAGTCTGCTGATGGTCAATCAGGAACATGCTGCAAGGGGCCTGCTGGTTGTCTCGGACGGAGCTGACGGTTTTACTGGTCGAGTTTTGTTTCAACTTAATGAAGTAAGTACTTTGCCTGCGTCCAGGCGCTGACGGGGAAGGTTTGTAAACTCCTTGCCTTTGTTGGGGTGACTGAAGTATTTTTTTCTTCCTTTTAACCAGCCATTTTTGTTTCTTCTCGAATCCGTTGCCATAGACAAAGGGGACGTTTACTGTAAAAAAAAAAAAAAAGAGAAGGAAAAAAAAAAAAAAGCTGTAAACCTGGTTTGCATCTTGAGTCCTGAAAAGACCATTTTTTTATGCAAGGAAAGAGGAGAGCCTTAGAAAAGGCAGGAGGCAGGGACAGAGGGCGAGGGGGTGGGGAGCTGCAGATTTATGGCCCTTTGAAGGCGAGTTTTTCTGCTGAGCATCCTGCCCGGGCGCTGTGGGCTGAGGCGGCGGCTGGGCCGGGGCTGGGACCTGCACCTTGCGGAGAACCCAGAGACAGCAGGACCAAAGCAGGAGGTGCAGGTCCTGCCGTGTCCACCCAATTTCCTGCAACGATGTGGTTTTGGAGACGACAACCCAGACCTCCTGGTGTCAATGAAATTACACCCACCTCAGCTGACGTGGATGTTTTAGTTTGAAATCATCACACGACCTGAGGTTTTTGAGGTTGGGTTGGTTTGGTTTTTTTTTTTTTCCCTTGATGTGGAAACTGCTGTCGCTGTTTGATATCAGCCTACTTTGGAGCACGACAGCCTGCCCGCGCTCAAAGAGAGGGGCGCGTCGGCAGCCCGAATCCTGCCCGGCAATACAATAATTGAAGATATTTAAAAATGTATGTATCTTCCATCTTTCCCATATGGGCTCCTTAGGCAACATGACCTTATGTGGCCATTATCTGACCTCTCTTACACTTGGATTACTCGGTACAAAGCAAATTTATGGTTGTTTATTCTCTCCTCCTATCAGCTATTAGTGCCTAATCATATGGTCTATCGATCAAGTGATTAATCGCCTGCCTAAAGAGGCAGCAGGTCCCGGGGAATGCTGCACTGCACCAGCCTGAACTTCAACCTCTTATACAAACCGGCAGAGTAAAGGCATTAGTCACTGCCTGAAGCTCGGGGTTGGTATGCCGCGGGAACGCCGGGAGGTAAAGCCCCCGGCTTTCTTCAGCAGCCGACTTTGTATTTCCCTTTCTTAATGGATAAAACTCCACCTAGCTGAGCGGGCATACAGTTGTAAATGGGATGATTTCCAATGCATCCTATAAATAATGATCAAAGAGGAAAATATGTGGGCCTTATTACAACAGTGCCCGCTAGTGCTGCTATAATTAAGGGTCTGTCAGCATTTCTATTATAAACCCTTATTTTCAAGGGTTTATAACTCGGCCATAAAATTTTGCTCTGGCTGAGACTTGGCTTAAAACGTCCCAGCATGTGACCTGTTTTTCTTGTTACCAAATTGTTAAAAAACTAGCGATCGGCCCCGTTTTAGTTAGAACAACACCCATGCACCTTTGTGTTTCAGAACTGCTTTTCCTTCTTAAACGAGCAGCTCACTATTAAAACAAAATTAGCACTCAAAAAACAGAAGTGCTCACCAAGCCCCTCCACTCTTTATTTTAACTGTCCTGAAAAGTGAACGCGTGATTCTCTGCTGCCTGTGGTCGAGTCGATGGCACCCACGCTGTTACCATTGGCGTAACGTGCTACGGCCGATGTCTTGCGAGGTTCTTCCAGGGGTTCAGGGCTTGGGCTTGGTCCTAGCCCTGCCCAGCTTTGCAGGGCTCTGGAGTTCCCTGGCAGGTACGTGCTCAAAGCAGCAATTATTAAAACCAGTGGGTTGATTTCAGCTGTCAACGATTCTGTATAAATGCAGAGTAGCTGGATGTGGGTGCCCGGTGTGCTTTGGTTTAGCCGGAGTGCTGAACTGCCTTAAGTGGATTTATTCATCTCGCCAGATCCATGCACGTTAACTCCCGCTAATGAGAATTACGGCTTTGTCGAAGGGGGGAATCTAGAGTTCAGTCTGAGTGAAACTGAGGGAATTTCACTCTAAAAACACATATTAAATTTTTAAAATGTACGGTTGCCATACCTGGACCTCTCTGGTTTCAATGGGAGTATGTTCCATATCCAGAAACACGTCCTTGATGTGTTAGCAAAGGACAGCAAGTTGGCTCAAAAAGATGCAGCCACTTAAAAACATCGATTCTCCCGGGACAACACGCCAAAATGCAAAAATAAATTAAACATAAGCAGATGCTGTGCCTCCTTTCCATTTTTGGCTAGAGCATCCCATTATGGGACTACTAGTGGGACAACTGAGAATGACTGACATTTACTCAAACTTAAGGCCTTATTGGACTGCCCTGGCAGAAGTGATAAAAATTCAGGTTTAAGCTAGTATTCAATCTGAATGTTTGCGGCGACTTGTTGAGGCACGTGTTGCATCAACACAGCTTTTTCTTGTGTCACTTTTCTACTGTTTCTCTTTTCTGAAAGGACCCGGTCGAGTTTAGTAGTATTGGCTTGGATTTTCAAAGGAGCACGAGGGAAATAGGGACCCAGCTCCTATTGAAAATCCCAACCTCAAAAAAAAAAAACCACCAAACCACCCCAGAGTTCCTACCCTGGCAGAGATCCCACAGCTAAGCTCTTTCCATTTCCAGAAAAATCATTGAGCTGAGGCTAAGAACGCTCATCTGGTGCCTGTCGAGTGTATTGCCTGAATATAAACACAATGATTCTGGAGCGGGGAAAGAGCCTGTGACTTAAATGGATTTATGCTGGCTAAGAACCTGGCCTTCTACACTCAACTTCTGACATTACTTGAAAGTAGACATTGAGCTGAACTATTTGGTGATTTAAACGGTGGTTTAAGATGCGTGCGGTTACCAGGCAGTTGCTCTTATGGTGAGTCTCGCAAGGTTTGAGGTTTTCCTGAAGGTTCCAGGTACCCAAAGATTTCCATTTACATCTCAGCTGTCAAAAAAAAAAAAAAAAAAGCGGGGAGGGGGAAGAGAAAAGCTCAAGTTTCTGACTCTTGAAAATGTTCCTTGTCTGCACTTTAATGGATCAGAAAGCAGAAGGCAAAGAGAAAAAAAGAAGTTTGAAAATGCCATGATTTTTGAGATGTGACATATGCTTTTCCTGTGCTCTGGGTTGGCAGGAGGAGTTGCATGGTGGATGCAGCCCCGCCAGAAAGCAGGTGCGGGAGCCCAAACGGGCTGCGCTTCCTCCGTTTCGGTGCAGGCAGATCCATCCAGTCGCTTTTCCTTTACTCCTGTGCCTCATCGTGCAGCAGATTGCTGCAGGTTGTTTGCAGGAGGTATAATAAATAGTTGTGTATGTGCCCTAAAACTATCGTGTTGCTTGAACGTTGGTTGAGAGCCCTGAGGCAACTGAAGGGCTAATGCTATTGTCCTGCGTTGACAAGTCTCACATAGGGTTGTGTGTCATAGAGCTGCAGGAGGGCCAAAATATCCCGGGACAGAAATAAGCACATCTGCTGGGCAACCTAAAACGCTCACTTTTATGCATTGCGGGCCAAAAAGTGTGGGTGAGCAGTTTCCAGGCTGATGGTGGCTGGCTCCTCCAGCCTGCCATGGCACAAAGTTGGCCAGGATCGTGGGTTTCTAGGGGACCCCGAGCAGGCTGTGCCAGCTACCACGGGGCTGTTTCTTCTCTAGCCTGGGGTTCGGCTGATGCCATGTCTACCCTCAGCTCACTGCTGTCTACGTGGGTACCCTCGAGTCACCCTTCAACAGAATGTCCCTAAGCTGGAGGGGCTCCGCAGCAATGGTCCTTGAAGCCTTTGGTCTCTTCCCTCCAGGTCTTCTGCAAGGATGAAAAAATTTGGGCTCCTCTCGCATCCATCTAGTGCCACCAAGGGCCACTCCTGCTCGAGGACAAAGCAGGATGTCCTCTTTGCGCCCCTCCTCCAATCTGAGAGTGTTTCAAACGAGGGAAGGCTCTTCTGCGCCGCATATTTTTGGGCTGCATGGCACAGAAGAGCCAACATCCTTATCCGTGTGGGCTCGTGCGAACAGCGCGCCCAGGGCAGAGTCTCAAATCGCTCTTGCAGAGTCATCAAGGGGGAGTTTTGGGGATTTGTACCAGACGGGGAATTCCGCCCCCCGCCCCGAGTCCTGGAAATGCTTTACTCACTGTGTGAAAAGTGAACCGAAGATTTCACAAGTATTGAATCTGGCCCCTTAAATATGATCACTTAAAAAGTTCACCAAAACCCGAGGGGCGGGGGTCAGGCAGGACTGGGGTTGCTGTTCCTTATCGAGTCGAGGAATGGTGGGTTAGCAGCAATTTCTTCATCGCAGTTAGTCTGGGTACCATTGGAAGCAGAATTTGTCAGTTCTGAAGTGCACAGATTAGAAAGGAATGTGGAATTTGGAAACGTGGCAGCTTGTAGCACTGTATGGTTTAAATTAAACCTTTTTTTGGAAAGCAGAATCGCTGTAGGCCACATTTAGGGGGAAAGCAACAGCAGAGAGGGCTGGCTGTGGTTTTTGCTTTGCTGTGTAACCGGTCCACTTTCTCTTGTTTTAACACAGTTTTCCTTTTTTTTTTTTTTTTAAAAAAAAAAAAGAGAGGAAAAAAAAAATACGCCTTTGGACTCCTTCCGCCCAACCACACAGCTTCTCTGCTGACCACAAAGAGGAAGCTTGGGGTAGCAGCCATAGGATTAATACCCACTGTCTCTTAACCCAACAGGGTGTGAAAACATTTTAGAAAATCTTTTTGTTGTTGTTGTTGTTGTTGGTTTTTTTTCTTTTCCCTCTTTCAGATTGATATTGTGGCTGGGATTTAGACATCTTGAAACAAGCACATGGTTGCCTTGCATTGTTTTCCTCGGAGGGAATGGAGGGGGGGCGGCTCTGAATCAACCGGTCCAGATCTGTTGTTTAAAATCTGTTTACACCCATCTCCGGAGCTTTCGCCTCGCAAATCGCCAACAACTTTGTTCGTCTTGCTGAAATGACAGGAAATATAAAAATGCATCTGCTGTGAGGGCTCTGTGGTGTAGATCTTGATCAGTTGGAATATAATTGTTCTTAATGAAATGGAGACGACCAGCTCTTAACTGAACAGCCTTTTCTTCTTTAGAAATAATAAGATTAAGATTATGGATTCTATTAATCATTTGATCAGCTTTATTCATTCCTCTTATTTCCTTTAAATGCAAAAAAGCCCTACTCTCTACATGCCTTTATCTTTTAAGATGATGACATTTACATATTTCCCGGCGCTGTAATGTCCCAGGCGTAATATACAGATTGCTCCGCTCCGATATTGTAAACTGACTATTTCCATGTGCTAAGTACTCTCGGTGATGAAGATCTTAATAATGTGATTAACTAAACTGTGTCTTTATGGTCTTCCTCGTGCCTCCCTTCCCCGCCACGGCCTCCCGGCCGTCTCGCTTACCACAAATGGCATCAGCTGCCGGGACGTGCCTGTGTTTTGTGACCCCGGTGACAAGGAGGTGTCACATAGCACAGAGCAGAGAGGTTTGTGCGCCTGGGAGTCAAAGTGTAATTCAGATGACCCCTGCATTAAGGGAATCTGCTTTCTTGGCGTTATGTGGGAAAGATGCTGAAAGCATGAGTTCTGAAACGTTAAGGGAATTATTAGAAGAGAAATTTGTTCCTTCTGCAGCGCAGCGACAGCATTGTTATTTCTTGCTTGGATGTGCTGTTGGGAAGGTTTTATTTTGTTGTCATTAGAGAAATCTCTCTGTTGTTATAACGCTTTCTATGTGTGAAGAAATACAGACATAATGTGTATCTAGTCCATTAAAACACTCTTTCGGAGCCTCCACCTGTGGCACAGCCTCTCTGTACTGCCAATGTTTTGCTGAGTACTGTTGATAATTCCTCTCCTTCTGCATTACACGGATTAGTAGTTACAGTGAGTTGAAAAAAAAAAAAAACCCACAACCCAAAGTAGTGGCAGGTTCTCTATAACTTCTGCTAGCTGAACTGGAGAAGTTGTATTGCGTCTTGATCTTTTTCATCTTGGTAGAATTATACTGTAACTAATTGAATCCATTGATCACTGTCTTGTTTTTTTCCATCTTCTTCTCAGAGGATTCATTTCATAGTGTTCCGTACATCAGTCAAGAAAATGGCTGCGGTGGAATTACCAGGGTTGATAATAAAGGTAATTTAGCCCAGTTGAAATTATTTTTTATGTATCTAAGTAGGGCAGCACATTTCACACACGCCGCCTTAAATCTAGTGGTGAAATACCTGCGCGGTCTGGACTGCAGGATCCTGAAATAACTCTTCTTGGCGACCACGGAAAGTAAGAGTAGCTGCCCGAAGGACCTTTTTGCAGCCTGATAGAGTCCAAACAATAATCAGCAATGTTAATTTGATCAAAGAACTGTCCCAGAGCAGGATAAATAACCTCTGTTTTGTGCACTTCATGGGACAGGGAGTATTTTTGGATTAGATAGCAAGTGCTTAACAAGCCAGAATAGCAGTAAGTGTCAGGAGAAGCAGTTTATGGAGCTGGTGGTTGGAAGTCTCCTACGATTCCGGTTAGAAATAGGAGCCAAATCTGGCCTCAGCCAGGAGGGTTTTACCGTGGATGTCTGGTGGTGGCATTTAGCCCTTACTAAGTAACAGTTTGGAAAAGGATTCTCCTACTAGATTAGGGTTGGTCTTGTCAGTAATATGCAAGACAGGATGTCAGGAGATCTGAGCTGAGGTCTGCCACAGATTTCCAGTACGATTTAGGTCAAGTTATCTAATCTTGCCTGCTGACACAGTTTCACCCCGAGACAAGGTGACAGGAGAGTTTGTAAAACGTTTACTTAACAAAGAGGCATTTTTACTCTCTCGTTCTCACCCAGGTCAAGGGCTGAAAGCGGGAGCGCAGGAGTCTCCTGCTTGCAAACCACAGGCGCGCTTCTCGCTCCCGCCTGCCTCCCTGAATTCACAGGCAGTGTGGCCACATCCAGCCCTCTGAGATGACCGAGTCCCCTGGCCAGCGGAGTTCAGTCCCAAAAGGAGGGAGCCCCGCTCGCTGTCTCTCCCTGGCAGCAGAGCAGCGGCTCCTGGAGCTGCAGGGCTGCCTACAAGCTCACGCCCTTTGCCTAGATCAGCACTTTTTTGGACAATGTATAGTATTTGCAAATGGGAACTGACAATGGAAGAAATACAGCAGAGTGAAGGGTTTAATATAAAATATTTATACAGTAAAGATCTTTCATCTTTTGTCAGTCACAGGGTAGGGAAGTGAGGAATGTATTGGGAGTACATTACCAAGAGTATGTTATAAATTAAAATCTCAAATTGAATAATACTGGCTGCTAATGTGCGCAGCGTTGGAAATGAGTCACTTCTGAATCAATGTAATTTACTGTGCCAGCTGAAAGATATTTACAAAAGAAGGTATTTTCTTGTTGGGGTTTTTTTTCCTAGATTTTATTCAACACTTAGAGATAGCCTGTGCTGTCAACACCGACTAATTTATCATGGAGAGAAAGTCACAGCCATTAATACAGAGCTGTTTCAAAAGCACTTAGAAAAACAGAAAGGTGGGCTTTGGGCCACCTGAGTGGTCAAACAGTTTATACTCATTGTTGCCTCTCAAATTTAATACTGGTAATTATTAATACAGCAATTTTGCAGAGATTAGTTAGTGGGAGAGAGCAGACTGACTGTTTTCTTGAAGAATCCCTTCTGCGTCCTCCCAGCCCCCGTCCTTCAGTGTATTTAAGCTTTTGTTTGGGCACTGTAACCTCAGTGAAGTGTTCGGTCCCATGCCTATCAGATGGTTGCCATCACCTCGGGAGGCTGGTCTGGTTGACGGCATTACATAGTTGAGGCCAAGATAGGATTTATTACCTTGGGACACCAAGTGCGAGGAGATATATCCACAAGGCAGTAGGACTTTGCAAAGTGTGGATTTGGAAGGCTTCTCAGCCAAATGCTGTGCATGAGCTGGTTATGTCTAAATACAGTGCCTAAAAAGTCCTGCTGCAGTGCTGTACTCACATCTGTAGAGCTTCTGGTTCCTCGTGAGGATGGCTGCCGCTTTTTAGGACACTTTGGCACTGCACAGACCGCTTCATTGCATAGTGCAGACGTGCTGTGAGGTAACCATATACTGGGAACAGTGGATCAGTCATCCAGGCAGATGCAAGGTAATAGGAGAGATGAATGGAAGAAAGCAGGTTTGAAAGCCAGTCTAGATTCAGATTTCTGCCTTGCTCCTCCTCCTGCCATTGATTTTTTGCCACCTTGTCAAGAAAAGAAGGACTCTCTGGGAATTTCTGTCCTAGCCTCAACTATGTCACATTATTGGTTTTGCTACAGATTCTAAGATCCAGGCAAATATTTTGTGCTTAGGTTCACCTGATGTAAGTTTATCTGTCTAAACCTTGGGCGCTTGGTCTGTGGTAGTTGTCTAGGCTGGTTCTGTTGTTTGGTGAAATGGGAGAGGCACTCCCCGGGGCATTTTCAGCCCAGCAAAACCCTTTCGCAACCGCCTGGCTCTCACTGTTGACTCCACAAAGAGCAGAGGCATCTCACTTTGAGTCGTGCCCAACCATTAGACAGCCACATTTAGGTGAGACAAATCTCGCCTTCGGTCTCGCTGCCCTTCAGTGTTTTATCAGTGCAATAGAAATAGCTGCAGATAGAGATGGTGAGAGTAAGTAGACTGAAAGATGGGAGAATATCCAAAGGGAGAGGGATGCTTCCAGTAGCTCTTACAGAGACTGCTGGAACTTTCCTCTCCCTTTGCTCATTGAAGATAGTGTAGATGCTATCAAGATAGTTGTAACTGTGGAGATGCGGGTGGTCTTCTGATGGATTCACGGACAGGCTTCTATATGTAATAAAATATGTATTAAGGTCATATTCTAGTGGTGCAGTAGGGAAACTGGAGTATTCTTATGCCATACTTTTTGGTAGGAATGCTTCTGCTGGGTTGCATCACTGTCTGTAAATTTTATTGATTATAATTAAGTCAGTCTGCATTGTCTCTAAGAACCTACATGGGTTTAAAAATCAATACCCCTTATATTCATCAGGGGAACCAGTTCGAAAGGGATTATAGTGGGAATAAGCAATGCATTTATAGCTCTGGGTTTGTGTTTACAGACCATTAAACCGGGCCTTCTCGACAGTCCTCATTTATGGGTCAGAAATGTGGGGTTCTTTTTCCTGTCTTTTATCCCATGAACAATAAAGAAAATTCCCCTCCATGGTTACCTGCCCTTGCTGGCTGGATCTCTGCTGTCTCGGTGACCTTCCAGGGTCATGGAGACAGCCTTGGACAAGCAGGACCGTGAGCAAATGGACTAAAACTGGCAGTGAATCCACTGAAGTCCTCTCAACTGGGTCACTTCTATGGCAACACCCCGTTGTCTTAAAGGGGCTCATGAGTTCTCTCACTTGGCTTGTTTCACTACCCAGAAAATACTGCATTTGCAGTTGTTGGAAACTAACCACCATAATCACAGAAAGTCGGAACAAAGAGAAATTGCAGAGGGTATCTGGTATTATTGATTTATGGACTAAGATTAAGGCCAGATTGCCCTGTCCTTATTTCTTTAACAACCTGGTGTATAGATAGACTTCCTCTAAGTCAACGGGTTCGTTGTGTGTGTGCTGTTTATTGAGGATAATCTTATCACGGTCTGGTGCACTAAATATGTATAGCTTACCTTAGGGAGAAGATGTGAAAGTTCTTTGATGATATGAAGGGTGTGAACACTAAGGAGAGTGAAGGATAATTTAGGTTGGGACTTGGGAGCACAAGTAAAAACCATACCATCAAAGAAATGTAGTAGATGTGGAGTAACCCCCAAGGGTAAAATTAAATGCCCTTCAGTTTGAGTCATTTAAAAGCAGAAGAAAGGACTAAAAATGTCTTTGTAGGGATCATTCTGTGGACACAGAGGTGGGCTGGGTGATCTTACCGGGCTTTTCTACCTTTGTGTTTTGTGCAGTGCTTTGATTCATACTGGATTTGGCCAAACAGTCGTTCTCCATAATGCACAGTGCATCGCTTCTGTGTCGCTGTTTTAATATGTCCATGTTGTGCCTTAGTACACACTACTGTGGACTTCACGAGATTTGATTCAATTTATTATATCAATGATTTCTGTTTTAACGGCTCTCTAGCATGGTAATGAAACGACACAAAACGAGGCGTACTCTTAGCTCGTGAAACCTTGCAGGGTCCCAGGGGAGCGAGGTTCGTGTATGGCTCCTCGCTGCATTTGAGTAGCTGGTGGTTGGAACATGTAGGCATCCATCCACAGCCTCAAAATAACCGTAGCAAAACTGGCATTTAAGTGACAGTATGAAAAGACCACAAAGGGAAACTGGGCTTAAGTGGGACTCAGAGTGGTTTTGAGATTACATGGCAAACCAGCTTTCTCATCCTAGATACTGCTTTTCTACATCATCAATGTTTTGATTGTGTCTTAATGCAGGGATGCTTAAAAATAACTGCCTGGGCTTTGGGTTTTGTGCAGAGGCACCTGATACCGCTCACTACTGATAGATGCACACGTATGCATGCATATGTAAAATAAGAGTTGGATATTGATGAAGAAAAAGATCCCATGCAGATGGTAAAGAAAGAATCCCATGCGAAATAGTAGCACTTTTTTTTTTTTCCAACTGGATTCCAGTCCAGGCAGCTGTAAAGATCTGGTCGGAGCTGGCTTTGGGCAACGGCAAAACCTGCAGGCTGGGCTTTAAAAAGCACAGAGGGAGTTGTGAGAAATGTTTGTCAGCTGCAGTTCTTTGAGGCTGTCGTTTAGATAGAAACCACTGCCCCAAGCTAGGATGCCCCAGAAATTTCTCAGGATAATTTGAAGGGACCTGAATAGCCGAGCTTACCTCGGGCCACTGACAATTGAAGGCCTGGTGGTATCTGCCATGACAATGTTTTCCAGTGGGTGCACTCAGCTGTATTGATTCATTAGAAAAGAAGTTTAATTGTGGCCAGTAGTCAAGAATATTTCTTTGTACTCTCTTATCAATGTTTCCCGTTTGCAGCGGGACTTGGCTTGTTTGTTAATCTGAAGTTCTCCGTTTGTTTGGAAAACAGGGTTTGACTTATCATATTGTTTGTCAGGAGAGAAGAAAGGCAAAATGCAACCCTCCTAAAGCCTGAGAGCAAGTAAACCGAAAAGCTAACGTTGAGGGAAAGCTGCTCAGTCAGTGGGAACCGGCACGGCTGAAGTAGGCAAATGAGCACCCAGATCTCATTTGCATCAAAGGCATTGTGGCAGGATGATGGGGATGAGGCCTAATCTGACCAGTAACTGAGGAAGATGCAAGACAGTTTTACTCTTCAGAAATGTTTTAAAAACCAAAAGTAGTTTGCTAGGACATGCTAAAAATCACAGCCTTGCTCCATGGGAAATATAAGATACACGCTATTTTTCTTAAATGAGCGATCGTAAAGTTCACGAGCTGCCGTGCGGCTTTGATCCAGTTGTACTACCCAGTGTAGTACCAAGGGATTATTGAAACTGCTGAATTGTTCATGTGGCTCTTGTATCTTTATAATGCATACAGCACTTAGAATTATTCAAAAAATATCTGCAGGGTGGCCTTACTCCCATTTCGCCAGTGGAGAAAGGGAAATGGTAGTTGGAATCTGTGTCGTGTGCAAAGCTGGTGGTAGAACCCACATCTCCTTAATCACAAACAATTCACTTTTAAACTCTTTCCATTGACCTTAATAGGGCCAGGGTTTGATTCCAAATGTTTATTCTTCATTCCAAGCTCAAAGATGCACATTTTTAATCTGAATTTGAATATATGTTTCAGGGCTTATTCATGCTCGGAAATACTTCTTGGCAGAGTCACCTAGATTGAGCAAAATGAGAAGCTTCTTCTAATGCAGAAATATTAAACAATGTGTGCTGGAGCACAGAAAGCTATTTGGACACTGGAAAGCATTATAAACATAGATTTGATTGTGATTGAACCAAAAATAGGGGTATTAAATTAAGGTCTGTTTAAAGCACTAAAGAAAAAAATCCGCATTTTGAAAACTGCTAAGGATAAAAATCAATTTGCAGAAGTATTTTAAGTTTGTAATAAAAATATCATTGACAAAATAAAGTGAAAATAATAAAGTATATTTAAAATTACTTGGAGGTCTTCTTGAAAATTTATGACCTCTTTCCAATTGGAGCTCATTTAGCTGAAAAAGCCATTTAAGAGCCTGGAAATAGACACTTTTGTGCCTTGGAAGAAATGAGCTACAGGGCAAATGTTCACTTGTTTGAAAACAGGAACAGAGATACCTTCGATTAGACAGAACCTGTTGGGTTTTATTGCTACATGTGAGCTGCAGTGATACGGTATTTATATTTTCTTAGCACAGAAATACTGTGATCAAGCTCACTAGCTTTACAGCACAATGCATAGTTGAAGATCCACAGGGTCTGCCCATACCAGTGTGAGATCAGATCTGTGTCCTTCCCCTCCCATGCCCTCTGCTGCCAGCAGTCCTGCTACAACGTCATTTTGAGAACACCTTTGCTCACATCCCTCTCTCAAACACCAAGTGAGAAGGCAGCAGCAATGGTTAGAATCAGCCGCAGACTGGCTCGGACCTCAGATTTGAGTTTTTTAGCCAACAGGAACTGAAACTGGTACCAAGGCCTTGGGTCATCAATATTTTCCATTACCATAACTGCTGTTGAGCAATGTCTAGTTGATACAAGGAGAGCGTGTGATTGAGGCCGTGTTCATCTCTTTGCAAGAGGAAGAATTATGGCATTCATAGATTGGAAGAGAGTGGGTGATAAATAAAACTGAGGCTATCCAGAAAGCCCTAGGGAGCTTCCTCTCTGCAGAAAGAATAAGAAATTTATAGATGTCTAGAAATTAGTTGAGCTTTTTGCTTTTTTTTTTTTTTTTTCTTTGTTAGCCCCTTTCAGTCATATGACTGGAGTTCAATTACCAGCACAGTAAATATTCCTGTGAATCGGAGCTGGATGTTGGCAGCAAATTTGTGCTTCTTAGAAAGGAAGGAACATTTAGAACTTATTAAAAATAATAGTTTACCACCAAACTCGATTCTAAAGTCAGAAAGTGGCAGAGCCCAAAATACTTGTGCTAAAGGGAAGTGTGTTTCTGGAGGAGTCAAATGCAGGCAGGTTAATGCAAAAATATTTTTGAAGTAAGGTTTTAAAAGTACGAACTATTCAGACTAAAACAATGCCGTGCATCTCCATTGTTTTCAAAACAAGGCAAAACAGTTACTAAGAGACTCTTTCTGCTGCTTTTAGCAAGAGGCTGCACAGTAGGAATATTACCTGCAAATCCAGTTAATAGATCAATCGTTAGGCCAGGAAAAACCACTGGTGATCGTAACGTCTATCACCTAAGGTGGGTTGTGCTTGCCAGATGGGAAATGGTAAAGATTTCAGATGATTTTTCCCCCCATCTTGACCCTTCTAGAGAGGTTGCTGGGCTTGTTTAGAGTAGTCCCTGGAAGCTCTCGCTGCTCCTCCAGTGGAGCACTGACTGGCTGGGACTGGGCTTCAGCCCCGCTCCATCCTGGGCAGGAGATGAAGCGTGGTGATGAAATCTGAAGTTCCAAGATAATTTGGAGTCCTGGAACATTTTGATTCATTTCTCAACTGCTTAGCCTTGGCAAATGCTAGAAGTTTATGTCTTCCCCGGTATAGTCCAGTGACTGACCCATATTGACTTGTTTTCAGCGCTGTTCCTGTTTGGCATTCGACTTCTAGATCTGTAAGCAGTTTCTCTTAATTTAAGAGAGACATGACTGTTCTGGGCTCAAGAAGGTCTGACAAGAGGGAGCAGAAGTCATCCCAACTGTACACCTTTGGCCAAGGGGACTGTAATTCTTGGATCCAGCTAACACAGGCTATTTTAAGAGAACAACTTGGCCTCTTTACAGTAAACTTCTTCGGGGGAGAGTTCATTGCACCTAGCAGGCCTCAGCCAGCCTGGATCAGCGTCTGACATTTGAACTCGATGCTCTTAACACATTTGTCAGCTATACGTGCACGCAGCGAGACACTAAACCCGTCGATAGCGTCACGTTTCCAGGCGATTCAACAAAGTCTCATTCATTATTAGCTTTTAAATTAAGCCCACCCCCCCCATATATGTGTTTTATTATTATTTCAAGCATTGCGTGTCGCGGGGACACAACTGCAGTAGCACTGCAGTCACGAGAGCAGCTACTGAAGTTACAGGCACCCGCTGCAACAGTCTGGGGAGTATGGGAGTGGAATTTTACAAATGACAGTATAAAGAGTTATGGTTGCCTAAAGAACAAGGCTGGAAAAGTTGCAAAAATCTGTTTTCAATTATTGGTTTGTTGTTTTGTTTTTTTTTTTTTGTTCAGCTTTAATTCCTCTGGAGGAACTTCGGCGCAGTACCTTAGCTTGTTCCTTTGTAATTCTGCATTCCCGTTGCTTTATTAAATACCTGGAGTTATAATCTTGTTTATGAAACCGTTATTATCTCTCCAGTTGCAAATTGCAGCATTACGTAGAGGACTGATTATGGCATGAGGCATGGAAAAATCAGATATGCAAATGGAGCAAGTTAAGCATGATGATGGTTCAGTCCCTTAATGGGTGAAAAAACCACCACTTTGCTTTTCAGTTGGAGTATTCAGATTTATAGCAACTTGCAAAGTGACCCCATCTCTTTTTATATAAATGCTCCAACTGGCTGAAACAAAACAAACAGAAGAAAACAAAAACAAA
This sequence comes from Ceryle rudis, assembly GCA_033439905.1. Taxonomy (NCBI): domain Eukaryota; kingdom Metazoa; phylum Chordata; class Aves; order Coraciiformes; family Cerylidae; genus Ceryle; species Ceryle rudis. The sequence continues at coordinate 91,166 of JAAGNO010016351.1, read as the reverse complement.
CTGTCCCAGAAAATACAAAAATAGATTTACTCCTATAAATAGAATAGTTTTCCTATGGTTCCAGAGCAGAACGCTGCATCTTTAGGAAGAGTAGATGGGATGGTCTAAGCACTTCCGTTACTTATTGTGTAAAGACAGGATTTTTAATAACAGAATCATCAGCTTCTGGGTTTGAGTGTACAGCATTAAATAATAAGTGAAACCTAACATATATACCGTACCTGCTCTTTTTTTGGTTGAGATTACTTTGGAGAAGTAAAAACTTCAAAAATTTTAAGATCAGCTATCCAAATCTCTATCTAAAATGTTTGATGCTCAGGGGTAACTGCTTTGCTGCACCAAAGGTTGTTGCCATGCTGTGTTCTCACCCAGCTGCCGTGCAGTCGAGCTGGCCTTGCCCCGGAGTCTCTCTGCCAACCCTGCACACATTCCTGTCTAATCCAAGTAGTAGGTAACCTCATCTGGAGATGGTCTTTTTTCCCTTCCGCCTTGTTTTTAAGTGTAGCTTTAATGATGGGTTGCTTTGGATTCTTTTCTGTCTAAAAGGGGAATAGGGGAATATAAACAAAGAATGAATCTTATTTTCTTGGTAGCATCTTTCCCTGGCAGCGGTGTTAAAACTGCGGCTTGTGTTCCCCACCATTAAGAGGATTGTTGACCAGCTTTTAGAGTTGACAAGGTCACTTGAGGTACTGTGACAGGGCATTTAGGTACAGTAGTTGATCCTATGTAATGTTAACCCAGGAAGTCGGGGAGAAATTGAGATGATCTTTCTCCTGATTTTTCTTGCCTAATTAAGGGTGTAGAAAAAGCAGGCGTTGCAACATAACAAAATGTAATTACAGAGATGTTGCCTGGCATGTGTCCACTAAGCAATTGCACCGCCTCCCCTCTTTATAAAATAAATATATTTTAGTTCCTTTTTTGAGCAGTTTAAACCTTTGCACAACTCCACCGCTCGTGCACGTATCGCGGAGGGTACAGCTGCACGAGTCAGGGAAGATGTGCAGAGTTTACGCGCTGTCTTGCCCGGGATTTCGGTGCTGTGCGGAGTTCCCTCCGTCACTCGCTGGTGCCAGGATCCAGAAATATCGGGCAGGTTGGGCCAAGAGGAAGTCGGAGCTGCCCTGCTGAGGGAAGGAGACGTCTGGAATTCCAATTCCACCATTCACAGCCCTAAAAAGGGAGATTTTTTTTTTTTTTTTGGCTTTCTAATGGTGCTCTCTTCCATATTTTCACTCTGTCGCCTGAGGCAGAGCCAGAGAAGTGTGTTTCAGGGAAGTCGGTGGGGCCAGCAGATCCAGATGATGTTGGATGCTGACATGGAAGCAGCTGTGGCACTTGGTGCACTCACAGAACACCATAGCTGTTAATTCGATAAAATAGCTTTTCCAATTGAGATATCCATCCTGGGACAGCTGATCTTTTGTACTGAGCAGCCCAATCATGTCTTTAAAGCAGCAGCAGCACCAGAACTTCCTGGAGGGTGCCTGCACTTCACTGAACAGTTTGGCAGCTACAGCACAGGCCTGAGGGATACTTTCAAATTTCCCTGTAATTAATGAGCACCTCTGCACTTATGGCAAATTACAGTGTCTGATGTAGAATGTTGACCTACAGCTGCCCCATGCCAAGTAGCCTATTTAGACCTATTTATTTCTAAATAGAGCCTGTAAATGATAATGGGAAACTTCACTATTGATATTTTTACTCCAAAATGCATCTTCTTTTAGATATTGAAGTTGAATTTTTTTTTTTTCCATAATCCTATACTTAGGCTGATCCTTAGATTTGTTATATATTTGTTACGTGAAAATTCTCAAGCTATTTAACATTCCTGTAAAGCCGAAGAAATTAGAGACGGAAAGGACTTGTTTGATCTTGTCTTGTCGGTAAATAGCCCTTCCTATAGAGCACTGATTATCTACTTCTAACTGTCCTAAGCGATGAAAAACCTTCCACTTCTCAAAGACATTGGACTGCCAGAAGTTTCACTGGCTTTTGCTACTGCTATACAACATCGCAAGCTCTCGTATAATTATCTCTTTGCTGTCACTGGGTATGCTTATTTTGACATTTTATTTCCTAATTTTTTTCTGTCCCTGTAATTATTTGGTTTTCTTATTGTGTTTGCCCATTTTTCTGAAACTGAATTCATTTTGTGCTCAGACTGCTTCCAAACTTCTAGCACCTTTCTTTGTTTCTCCGTTCTTCTGGAAGTACATCAAACATCTGTTTTGTGGCTATGCACAATTTTCATTCCCCTCCTATTTTTCTTCTAACAAAGATTTTAAATAAGATGGGGCTCTCTTTCTGACTGTCTCCTTTCCCCGGAGTACTTCACTAAATGAGGAGGTTCAGCTCAGGAGGTGACTGCTCATAATTTTTATACATTACACTAAGTTTTCAAGCCATACAATAACTTCAGAACCAAGTCAGAATAATGCTGCGCATGCAGAATTTTATGAGAGTTTGTACTAAGTACTTTGCCAGAATCTAAATATACAACTTCTATTGTTCTATTAATACCGTAATTCTACTTGATATACACCACAGATATACATAGTTTGTCAAAAAATATCCACGCTAAAACAGTAATACTAATTGGTTCAGGCAGCTCGGTTGTCTCCCTTACGTGCTTTGATTTTGTTCTGTTAATTTTCTACTCTGCAAATATTAGTTTGGGCTCTCACTGCTGTGATTATTCTTTCCTTCTTTCTGGAAGACTTGGATCATATTGATATTTTTCCAGTATTCTGATCTCTCGCTGTTTCTCCCTGAATTTTTAGAAGTAAATATTTCATGTGTTGGAGGGCTTTTTAGAGAGTTCACTAAGAGTTTTTGTACAATAAGAATGGTAAGTTGTGGATAATAATTTTAAGCTTGATCAAAAGCCCATGGAAGCCAAGTCTTCTTAAGGCTTAAACCAATGCATTAATTTTTATGGAGATCTAACTCTCTTTCTCTGGCACTGATTTTTTGTCTCACCTTTCACACGGGGCAAGATCGTAGGGTAAAATACTGAAAATCAGCACAGATCCATGGAAGCCTAGTGTGCCTTTTGGGGACCCAGCCCCTTAGGGTTAGGTGCCTTCCATCGCCCATATATGCTGTTGGGATAAGAACTACTTTCCTCACAGGAGTGTTTAAGGCTTAATTTTTTATAGCTTATAAAGTGCTCAGAGTTGTTCGGATGAGGGATGTTGTGAAAATGCAAAGTAGTATTATTGTTGATAAATTATTTAAAATATTGTGGTCCATTGAGAAAATACTAGTTTGTAGGCAGTGAAGTGGTTAATACGATTGCATCTCTTACAGGTTTCACCAGATACACTCACTCACTTACAATGGATAATTGTTAGCTCTTGTTGTGCAGATGCTGTTGCAGATGGAGCCCTGTACCTGCATGCATAGCAAATGAATTAGACTGGCAATCCCCTTTATAAAGCATAAATATGTAATTTGTTCAGCTGTTGTAATTAAATATGTATGTGTGAAACAGCCACCATTCAGGTCATTAATGATGCGCCATGCCAAATTAGAGCTTACAGACAGTAATGTACATTGTTGTGCAATGAGGGAATTGCAAATAACATAGCTAAGCCTTCCCTAGTAAAGTGATGGATTCAGTGGCTTTAAAAGGAATATTTATATTTCCAGCATTTTGATTGCTTCAGCCTATATTTACATTGATGCTCAATGAAAAAGATACAATTGGATGAATTTTTTTTTCTGTATTTGTTTTATACTCTTTGAACATGATAGAATACCCATTAGGTACGTGTCACACAACATTTATTGGGTGTAACATTTCATACCCGTTGGTAATATGCTGAATATGTTTGCTATGATCATTCTTAAATATATAGTCAATTAAGATCTGGTAAGTACCTTTTCTTCTGCATAATGTAGACAAACACCGTATCAAAGCACTTGGATGATTTTAATGCTTTTAGTGTATCTGCTTTTTAATCTCTGGACTTCAAAGATACGACTGGTAAAGGAATCCTCACTGTGGTAAACGATGTATATATTTCCATAGAAATCCACCTGATAGAATAATTGTTGTAATGAATTAAGCTTGCCAGTGTAGTGGTAGGTGGTTGGTTTTTTTTTTTTTTCCAAATGCTTGATGACTTAAACGTCAGGCTTGCTTTCTTCTGTCCACAGTCTTTTGTTTCTTTCTTTATATTTACCAGAAAAAAGGTAATTGCGCTTAAAAAAAAACCTCCTTAAATCTTCTTGAAATAACAAAAAGTTAACAGGCAGCTGTTGTCGCACAGCAGCTGACAAGAAGAATGAAAAATCATAACTCACTACACCTTAAACGCATCTTAAATGATCCTTCCTAAGCGTGTCTTCTTGTCTGTTTAAAATAGATGGAGGTTGAGCGTACGTTTTGTTTTGACGGTCGGTTCTGAGTATACAAGAGCTAATCGTCTTGACCTTTCGGACAAACAGGGCAGCAGAAGGAAGCATCTCAGAGTTAATTCTGTCTTGTTCGCAGTGGGAACAGAACATTCCTCTGTGATCCTCTTTCACATGATTCGCTTGGGCCTCCTGGAAGCCTGTCCTGATACTATTAGTGCTGGGCTTCTTAGGTCTAAAGGCGATCGACGGCACTGACATCACGCAGCGCTTGCGGGCTGCCGTCAGGTTGGAAAGGGCAAGCAGAGCTGTTAAGACTCATGTGAAATAAGAAAATTTTGTCGTTACTCATGAAATTTCAGATTTTCATCAAATTTTCTCTATTAACTCCCTCATATTTAATAAAAAAAAGGAGTCGAAAATGGGATCGGTCGGTAAGATTGTTTGGGGAGGTTTGCAGTGAATTTGCAACTTTTTAAACCTAGACTAAGACAGTAATAAGGACTAAAGGTTCTTTTCCAGTTTAGAGCTATAGCAAACCATGAAACTTGCTACATAACATCTGCCTTAGCAGATATACCCTGTGACAAAAGTCAAATACTTCAATGGCTTAAATGCATAGATTGAAGGCAACATCAGAATAATTATTTGCATAACTCTCTTCACATTTTAGTTAAATTATAATATGAAGGCTTGCTTGTCTTTTTTTTTTTTTTTTTTATCCCTTCATTTCTTCCTGCCTTAATAATTCCACTTTCTTTCTTTCTTCAAGACGCTTTCCCGAAATAGAGTTTTTCCTGTTTGTTCGTAGTGAAGTCTGCTTTGTTTACGGCACAGACGAATCAGACGTGCAGGGTCTTGGCGTGTTCATTTACTGCATTTTAACACTACGATTATTGGTGTATTGGGAAGCCGTTTCAAGGATGACCGCAATGACAACAGCCCTAATCACAGCCAGGCCTCCTGGAGGGTTCCCCTAGCTTCTTTTTTTTGCCTCCTTTCCTTACCTTTCTGTAGGGATTGTAGGAATATTGAAGCTGCTGATTCATAAGTGGAATTACTTGGATTTAGCTATCCTTATTTGGTGAAGACGCTAAGTAATGGTTGTTTTGGAGGGTGGTAGAGGGATGAGGAAATTAATTTCTGTATTATGTTTTTACTGATGAAAGACATCCCGTACGCAGCCGCTTTTCAGTTGCCTCTTTCCAGCGCGCGCGGGTGGTTGGCTCCGCAGAGGAGTAGCTGCCTGCAAGTTTTTGCGCGCTTGAGTCCCAGGTAACAGCTCAACTTCACAAGGGGGCCAGGCGGGAAAGCACCTGAACTAACTGGCAGCGTTATGGCCGTTCACTTAACGAAGGGTTAATGCCTGGAGACCGCCCGGAGGACACACTGGACCCTCATGCCAGGCTGTCAGTGGAGTTGAGGGCGAAGGGGCGTGTTTAATAAATTAACCATTTCCCAGGAAGGGTGGCAGGCGCGGGGTGGCGGCCGGCCAGGTGCTTTGCGATAAGCGCCTGTGGGCCGGGCCGGGCCGAGGCGAGCGACATGCTTGC
>JAAGNO010016351.1:69474-84647 GCA_033439905.1 Ceryle rudis | reverse complement strand
TTCGGCATGCAGCAGGAGAGGGGCTGGAGCTGGGGCTGGGCTCGCCTCGCCGGGCGCGCGGCAGGTCCGCCATTTTAAGAATGCAGCGAGGGGCGAAGCTCTCCGCTCCTTACATGGCGGCTGCCTCGGCTGCGGGGCCGGCCAATGGGGCGGGCGGTGCCAAGTCACGTGACGTGCCACGACGGCACCGACAGCCATTTCCTCGGTTCTGAAAAACTTTGGTACCTCCGCGGAGCGCTTTACCTTGTTTTTGGTGCCAACTGTTCTCTGCCGCGTGTGTCTCGCAGACTGGCATTTGTCCATAAAGTTATTTTAGTAGGTAAAAAGTCTCCGAGCACTTGAGCTCTGCGCGTTCTTTATGTAAAATGGATTTCCCTTGCTGGCCTGGGGCCAGGAGCGCGGAGCACGCGCTGGGCGAGGGGAGCGCTTCTCTGCAGAGGAACTGGTGGACTGACACACTCTAATTTTTTGGCTCCTGACCAGACGAGCTAGATGGATGCCAAAATTCAACAAAATAACACATTATTGTGTAATAGGAACAGCGCTCAAAGTGAGCAAGAGCTCACAGGAACTGAATGCGAGCACTTTTTTCCCTTTTTTTTTTTTTTTTTTTCTTCCTTTCTTTCCCCTTGTACAGCAGAAGCTCAGAACTGGCACTTTTAGTGTACGGCTTCAGTGGAACGAGGGATAAATATAACCGCGATGTAAAGAATGAGGAATAATGTACAACTGAGAAGAAGAAGGGGGGAAGACAACGGGGAGGAGAGGGAGGGAGCGAGACGGAGGGAGCGAGCGAGACGAGAGAGTTAAAATTACTTTTGTGAGACTTCCTTCAAACATGCTCCATAGTGCTGAGGGCTGGTTTAACCCTGTCTTCCCTGCAGCAGATCCCTGACCTGCCTCATGCATCCCTCTTTCTCGTTTAATTCCTATCCCCTCAAAAAACAAACGGACACATGTTAAAGGCAGCACCCAGAGCTGCACGCTGCTGAACTGGGGCCATCAGAGGGGTTGGAGTCAGGTCAGAAAAAGTCTTTCTAGAAGACACTTTTTTTTCACGGTGTGTCTCTGAAAGGAGAACCTATGTGAAATACTGGTTTTCCTCCTCAAAGAACCAGCATTACCTGGGTTTGTCATTACTGATCTTACACCGTAGTTGCACCTCCTAGCACCAAACCAACTCTACACTAATAAAGAAATTAAGCTTCCCTGAGAAGGTAAGCGACGTTCTGTAGCTTCATCTGCAAAACGCGGGTGTCTCTGGGGGTGCACATGGCAACTCCTGGAAAGTGCAAAGCAACACAATAGGAAGTGAAAACTAACACAGCCTATGGAAACTGCAAGGGGTCATGGGGTCAGCAGCATGTAATTACAAGAGTTGGAAGCTGGCCAGGAGAAGTATGTCCATCGCATTAGAGGAACACCATGTGCCCACAGGTATTGAGAACTTTCTGGTTTCAGAGCAGTCCGTTAACATCTCCTGGTCCTTCTGCCAGTGGGGAGAGCGTTCCTGGAGGGATGGTGCACAATGGGAGGGCAGAGCGTGGTCCTGGGTGGACCGTGTGGGACAGGGCTTGGCTCCCATTTCCCGCTGAGTGGTGGTGGATGTGCTTGCAAAGAATGGGAAACAACCTTCCTCAGCCCTGAGACTGCATCTTCCCAGAGCACAAAATAACAGGCATAAAACTTTTCTGCTCTTCTGTTTTCTCTTACCCTCTACATCTAGTAGAGGCAGCTTGATTTCCCCCAAACAGATACAAATCCATCAGAGCATAGGCCGATTACTATCCTCTTAGCACTCCGGTTGGATTTATCCCTCTTATCCACCCTGCATATTCCTAAGACAGAGACTGCTGCCGTAGATAAACACCAAGATCTAAAGCAGAGACCTTGCTGGGATTGCATCTTGAAATCTGTCTGAAGAGGGCAGATACGATAAGAGCAGGCACGGTTCTTGTGCCCTATCGCACATTTGACCTGCCAAAGAGAAAGAAAGGCCTGTGTCTTCATGTTAATTCGCTAGAAAGGCTTACCCTGCTTCCTTTTGGAGGAATACGGCTGCTAGATTTTTCACCTGAGGGATGCAAGTAGCCACAGAAGGCGTCGGTTTGGGTCGAATCCCAGTTGTCCTGTGTACCCATCGCTCCTTCCTATTGTCCCCGCTCCGAATTGCTTACAGGCGAGAATAAACCAAGGGTAAACAAACCGGTTTGGTGTGTTTGTGGCCTTGGGGAATAGAAACTGTATTAATGATATGTTATATTATTTAATTTGGATTTTTTATGCTTTATCAAGTACAGGATAGAAAATGCAAAATAAATAGTAAATAAAAAATAATGATATGGGAGTTAGAGTCATCCAGTCATCCTGGTGTGCAGTAACATTAAGTGTGGCAGTAATTATGGTTTAGACTTTCTATGTAAAAAGTAGATTTTTTTTTTTTTTCCCCTCATAACTGGTTTTATATCCTCCTGGAACAAAGTAAAAAAATCTTCTGGCAGCTTTTTAATTGAGGTTCTGTAGGTTTAATGGTCTAACGCTATAAAGAAGTCAAGACTTCTGCCATTTTTTTAAGGCCAGATAAGGGTTTGACATCATGTTTAAATGCGTGTGTTTCTCTGTGTACGTGTCTCCACATGCTTGCTCCCTTTCTTTCTCTCTGTCTCTGGTAAAGGGAATAGGAGACCTTGAGAGCAAATATTATTCCAGGACTCAGAAATGTAAAATAAGTTATTCTTCCCTTGGTGTATTTGGATTGTTTCTCTCTGCGGAGCTGGCTGGGTATACCTATGGCGTTATAAAAGGGAGCTGAAGCACTAAGAGGGTATTTGTGAGAGCCTGTTTGTGCAGATTACAGTTACGGTGTAGATGACTGAACCTCACCCCTCTGCCCCAGACAACCAGCGCCGCGGAGGGTCCGCTGCTGCCCCATGGTTGGCTTTCAGAGCAAACTCTTTGCCCAGCAAGTAGGGAAGTAGCCGGGACTCCGCACGCCTGCTCTGGAGCTGCGGCTTTACGGCCAGGAGAGCGTTAGACGTTAATACAAATTACATGAGCTTTACACCCAGACACTTAACTTGCCTTGGGTTACCATTTTGGCACATGGGGTTGAGGGAACATCCAGCTTTGCAATGTATCCTCTGTCCGGTGTCCAGCTTTGCAGTACCTCCCTCTGCGGGGTGTGCTCTTCCTCGGGAAAGACCTGGCTTTTGGTGCTTTCGACAACTAAGCAAGCTATCGAAAAAGCCCCAACCAAAACCCCAAACCAACAGCAAAGCAGTAAATAAGGGGTGAGAATAAATCAGTTGTAGGGAAACACAGGGCTGTGGGTGATGTGCCTGGTCTCTGGGTAGCATCCAGTCAATACTGTGGCTCAGTTAAAGCTCTTACACTGGTCCAATGATACTCCCGCGATATCCACACTGTAGAACTCCATCATCTTCAGGGACAGCTTTGCATGGACGTGATAGGAGAATCTTGTATTACTTTCTTCTTTTATTTACTTTTTTTTTTTAACATGTTAATGTGTTCTTTTTCACTTAAAAAACCCCCAACAAACCCAACACTTTAAGAATTGAAGAAAAGCCCAGGTGCAGTAACAATAGCTGATCCCAAACAAACCGTAATTCGCTCTTGCCGCTCGGCAAAGATAAAGCATGTCATGTACATTAGCAAAAGATAACTGACATTAGCACAGTAGGCAAGGTGATTACGTACCACACTATTGACTCTGTGTGATCATTATTGCTATTTGGTGGGTTGCTTAAGTGGGTACCTGAAGGTTAAGTAATAACTGTAGTAAGAATGAGAGGGAAGCAGAGAGAAGGAGAGAAAGGAGAAAGAAGATAGAAAACATTGACACAAGGTTAAAATGGAGGAAAGTGGATAAGTGGGGGTGTGGATGTCTGAGGAGAAAGGTGAGGTGGCTGTGCTGTGGTAAGTGATATTTAAGGGCTAGTGGTTGAGTAAATAATGCATCCAGATCTATTTTCTTCAGGGTTTTTATATTTGTAAAATAAGAGGAGTAAAACACAACTTCGGGGTAAACCTGTGATCGTTAAAGTGAAAGCCAAAAGAGAATCTTCATAAATTGTCCAAGAGGCGTTCTCTCTGCCCGGCTTTAAACAGAAGCCAGCAGAGTGCAAGGTCGGGATAGAGAGGTTTTTAGGAAAACTACCCTTTTTAGCTCATCGAAATTTTGGTGTGAGCCTTTGAAAACGCTTTGGTTTTGTACTCTGAGCGCACACGGCCAGAGCATTCGTGACTTAGACGGCTGGGATCCAGCGCTGTGGCGGAAGTCAGTGGCACCGCTCCCACGACGTGCGGCTCGGGGGGCTCGCAGGGCTTAGCGAAGCCCTCGACGGCAACTCTTCTGGGTGGCGAGCATCGTCCCGTCGGCGTGGCCCTGGTGCAGCGCTCTGCGGGTGTTACTGCTTTATGGTGAAATAGTAACTACGTGCTGGGATCGGTGATTAATGCCAGCTCTTCCTCTGGAATGCGTTTCTGACATTATAATATCATGCCGCGGAATCAAGTTTAATTTCAAATTGTATTAAGCTATTTACGAAACATATCAAGGGGACATTTTTCAAGGGAATAGTTCTCTATATAGATTGAGAAATAAAATACTTCTTTTAATATTGCGTTCTCCAGGCGCTTGGGCGAACTCTTTCACTGAAATTAATATCTAAAAGGGATTCGTTGCAAATTTTATATTGACATGCAGAATGTAACGTTATGGCTTTTTAGGGTGGATATGCACAAAATATGTATGTGCATTCCAAACTAGCTAATAGTTTTGCAACTGGTGAACATAAATTTTAATATCTATACTTCCCAGCTTGTAGCAGTGTTGTCTGAAGTCTGGGATGACTGATGTTAATCTCCAACTTGTTTGTGGCTTTCCAAAAATGAACTTGAAGTAGAAGAAAATGTGATGTAATTCCCATTCATATTTAAATTTATAGTAGAAAATGCTATGTGGGATCTGTCTTATATAATATTGCTTAACAAAACTTTAAAATGCAGCTGTATTCTTGCGTTGCGATAGGAGGAATTTGCACAGGGGTTAGCTGTTAATTGCGTCGCATTTAGATGCCTCTCATATCAGAAATTCATCCTCTTGTGCTCTGAAGTTTGGAGTTTTCACATGTTAAGCAAAACAAAAGAGAGGTGGAGGTAATGGTGCCATCTCGTTTTCTTCTTGGGGAGCAGCATTTGGGGAATGATGTCTTACTGAAACACATTTGAGGACTCTAGAATTTCAGCTTTACTGTATCTCTGGAGTTAGACTGAAATTACACAAACTTCATAGTTGAGAATTTCATAGGTAATCCCTTTGAAGACAGAGGATGAAAGCCTGGCTTCGCCAAAGGAAAGAGGAATTTCTGCTGTTGATCTGAAGCTGGCTCGTGAGTCACTTCCTTGGTCTGTCCGTGGAGTAGGTCGTTAGGCGGTGCAGTGCTTCCCAGTACACCCCAATCCATGGCTTTTGTTAGGCTAAGGCACGTTTCATGGCAACATAATGATTTGGAGCCAGATTTCAGGATGCTGAGCCCCCCTCCTTTCCCCCTACAACTTGCAGTTCAGGTCAGTGAAGCTGAGAGTCGAACCCTCCCAAACGAGCGAGTCAGATGCGAGTGAGGCAGCAGCTCACAACCTGCGGGAGTTTATTGGGTGTCTCTCCTGCGCTGCAGTTTTAGCCATGAGCTCTGGATTTGTTTGAGAGCAAACAGAGACGCACTAATTGATGAGAGTGTTATGCAAATAAAAAAGAGAAATGGGATGGGTAAAATAAAGGCACTGTAAAACACCGTATTATGCCTGGAAAGCCAAGCTAATCCCAGAGGAATTCTGCTGGGATAAAATGTTAGCTGCTTTGATATTTTAAGCCTTTTAAGAGTTGTCTTGGAATTTTCTTTTTCGTCCGCTTTTGTTACTTTGTTAGATCAGCCTACAGAAACGTGGCTTACATTTCCCTCCCTCTCTCCTTTCCTTCCCCCCTTGGCCGAAGGTAACTCAGCACATGCTTGGCTTGCGGTGGAAAGGAAATGGTTAAGCGAGTTGAACCTCAGGTGCTTTGTTCTTGTGCTGGATGCCTGCTGCTGGGAGGCAGGCAGAAACTCCTCGAGCTGAACCGCAGTGCTCCTGCCGAGCGCTGAAGACTTTGCTTACCCTACAAGACCACAAAACGAGTGACTGCAGTTGAGTAACTTGAGTACACTGCAGAGGCTGGAGCAGAGCAGAAAGTGGGTGTATAAGATCAACTCCTTTTTTTTTTGACCTTTTCTCTTGCTGTTTCTTCCACCTTTCGTGGACTTTATCCCTCTTTCACCTCAGCTGGGTAGGCAGCCAGGCTGATTTAATGAAAGCAATACTGTGTCAAGAGGGATTGCTGGCAGAACCCTTCCCAGCCAGTCTGACCTAGCACCTCAGCAATGTTCTTGGCTTTGGCCAGCAACAGCTTGAAAACCCAGGTCTGTTTCTGAATCCAGATGGTGGTGCGTTGCCATATGTCAACAACACATGTCATCCTGATTAAAATTTTAACCACATCCATTCTGCCATCCCCATAAACCATCCTCGCCCCACTGCGTGGCAGAGGCTTCTTCCACGCCGCTCCCATTCCTCCAGCAGATACGTGCTGTTGGCATCAGTGCAGGCAAAGCCATTACTTCTGCAGTGGTATCTGCCTTCCCATCCAGCTCATTGCCTGCGAGCTCCACCTGTGAGGGCCTGTTGTCCTTATCAGCACTGCTGGAGCAAGGCCTTTGCTTCAACTGACTCCAGAGTACCGACTTTAAATGTTGGAACAGAAAAGTTAAAAAAAAAAAACAAAAAAACCCCCCAAACCTAACTTGTTTAATCACTTGTTAGGGCCTGTTGAGTTGTCTGTTAGGAAGTGTCCTGCCCAGCCTTGGAGAGAAAGATAACATATTCCTGTTGAAACACAACCTTGTCAGGTTGCCACTGAAAGACATTTTGAAGTTGCCGATATGTTGAAGACCAGCCCTCGTTGTTCTATACCTGGGGTGAATGCAGCTGTTTACTTGGATTTCTAAGCTCTAAGGTGTGTAGCTCTTTCTCTAACCCATGAATCCCTGCACCTCCTGGGTCAGGGGAATGTCCTTCAAGGGATTTGCATAGAAAAGCTCGTGTGCTTTTCCCTTTGTTGGAAGAGACCCGTGCTGTTGGCTGCAGGGACAGGGCATGCTACAGGCTGCTAAATTCAGACCTGGACTCACTCTGGTCAGTCGTCTGGGGGCTGGGATAATCTGTGAAGTGGAAGTGGTTTCCCCAGCTGTGCCTCTCAGTTCTTTCATACTTTAGCTTGGGTCTTGCAACAGCTTCCCCTCTGTCTGTAGGTAATGCTCACATAACATTTATCCCTTTGGCTAATTTCATTCCAGTCTGACAGACAGATAAAAGCTCTCAAAGACACCAAGCTTTGACTTTTTTTTTTTTTTCATTGAAAATGGTGGCTAAGCAGGGAAGAGACACCCCCATCCCTATCCTCACAGCAGGAACATGGTCGGGGTGAGCCTCACCTTTGTCCGTCTGGTGCGTCCATCAGCACACGCAGAGCTTGGAAGCAGCCACACGCAAGCTGCCTCTCACTCCTCCAGATGTGAGGGCCAGAGGTCGGGAAGGGAGGAATCTTAGGGAAGGGGAAGATGAATCATAAAGGAGTTGGGGGAGAAGCGCAGGATGTTGTCCTGCAAGGAATGAAGACATGCAATGCAAATCCTCAGGAAACAGGGCTTTGTTTGAGGCTGTGGACCTCATCTTTCTGAGGAGAAGAGGCATGACAGAGGAGGAGAAAGGAGCTGAAATGGCTTCTGACAATTACTTATTTTCTTTCACATTTTCATATTTTTTCCCACCTCCTTGTAGTGTGGTGGACCTTGCAACCACTTTTTGAGCTCTCTTCTGGTAAGGCACACAAACGTAGTGTCAAAGTGTCTGCTCCAGAGCTTGTAGAAACCGGGAGAAGTTGTTGGTAGACATCAATTGTCCATCTCTGAGCTTGTTTGCAGACTTTGTGGCTTGGGAGAGGTTTTTTTAAAAACCATGTCCCTCCTGTCCCCAGGGCGAATCTGGGCTGTCTACCTTCTAAAAAGAGGCATGGCTTGTGCGAGCAGTCTCCTAAATCACTGACAGTTAGTTAAAGGTTGGATGAACCCCCTAATTTCCTTTAGATGAGAAAAGAAAAAGCTATTTTGGAAGCCAAGGATGGTGAAGTGCCGACCTGTTCTAAGGTCTGGGTCCTCATAAAGCACTTGCTTCCAAGTTTGGGTCTCTCCATCTCAGAAACAAAGCTGTATCCCTGCTCCAAAGAGGAGCCCAAAGTCAGCAATTGAACTGGAGGTAGGGTTTTTTGCCCAAGAACTTCCAGGGAAGGAACTTGTCCCCTACCTACTGTTGCCAGTTTGATTGCATTTGTAGAGCAGGTACCCCCAATGGCATTTCCATTTGCACTTTCCAAGTCATAGGGCTCTAACCTGCAGCCCTCAGTCTTTGCTGCGGTGCCGTCACACCTATCGGCAGAACTGGTGAGTTACCTGAAAGGAAAAAATCCCCAAACAGAGAGAACTTCTCGAATACATTGCGCACGACTGTCTGCACGAGGAAAGGGATGTATTTGGATCCCGTTTTTTTGGGCAGTCGCATTTTTTCAAGACAATGCCAAAAGCCTGCTTTCAGTTCTCTTTCAGCGAGCGATTGCTGGTGGGTAGTATGCCAGTGTGGAGAGATGCTATTTATGCAGCAGAGCTCGTTGCCTTTTTTTTTATTTAGTATATATTTGTAGCAGCTATTGAGTTAGATTCCTGGCTAGCGTAACACAACACAGCTCCGTTGGCTCCTGTGATTTCTATAGTTCAGAGTCTGGCACATGTTTTATTTTCAATGTATATCAACTGCCCAGCCCGTTAAAACCCTTGCCGCTAAACCTACGCCGTTGTGTAATGCACTGTTGATTTTTTGCAGGGCCACTATGAATAGCAGTGGAGGAAATGAAGTAGCTGTTAGGATGACTTTTCTTACACTTTATAAAGTCTGCTCTAATTTGATAAAAATGCAAAGTGGGAATGTCTTTCATAAAGTTCGATGTGGAGTCCACATCTAGTGGAGGAATCGCCTTTTATGAAGTCCGATCCCAGTTTTGCCTTTGACCTGCTCGGGGGTTTGGGGACGTGCCTGTGTTTCAGTTTCCTCTTCCATGAAATGCCAATAATGTGTGAAGATTAATTAGTCAGTGGATGTCAAACTCTGGGTTTTGTAAACGCTGGCGTTACTGTTTCAAAAACTTCCTTTTCTGGGTTAAAAGGAAACAAGCCTAAGGATTATTGAAGTCTTAAGCAATGCTGGTGGATGTTTTTTCAGTGACGCAAATACAGATCTCGTTTTTTAAAAGATCAGAATGGATGTCGATGGTAAATAAAATTGCTGGCCAATAACTTGCAGCGATTAAAACAAATTTGATTAAGCATTAACCGTGGAGAAACCTTCTCAGAGACAAGTACACTGTAACTCTTTGTTATGGCTTGTCCACACTTCTGACATATGCTTATATTCACCAGGCAGCGAATAACGCACCGCTGAGGTGGATCCCTTCGGGGCATAGAGTTTGGGTGCTGAGCAATAGCACTGAGCTCACCCGAGGTCTTGTTCCTCGTGTCCCAGACCAGGATACTTGAGTACTTGGAAATCCTGGTTTAATTAAACATGTGAGGGATGTTCCCATCCAAAATGCACCAAGTGGTTCTGAAGATCTCAGTGGTAGGCGTAGATGATGACACCTTGTGTGAATGCCACGTGCTGTCCCCGTGTCCTCCGGTGGGTTATCGCTGGCCACAGAGGAAGGCTCTCGGGAGCAGTAAGTGGACTGTGGCTGTAAGCAGTGAGACAGCCTGAAACTGGTTTGAGGGCTCACTTCCTCATGATAAACCTCCAGAAACCATGTATAAATAATATCTATTGTCCTCCTTAAACTCACAAAAGGTTGTAAACCTGAAGGAAAGGCCACCCCACCCTCAAGCTAAACCTTGGGGACTTGTTTGTTGCACAGGTGCAGCCATAGGTGAAAAATCCCATTATTTGTATCCCCTGCTCGCGCTGGACTTTCACTTGCAGTCCTGACATCAGGCTTTTGGAGCCCACCTCTGAAATTCCTGCCTTTCTGCAGGCTTTAGGCTCATCTCTTCTTGTTTTCTCAATGATGGTATTTGTGGTTTCGTTCTTACCAGATTGTTTTCTTTAATTTAATGAAGTTTATCCTCCAGGTTTGAAAGGGAAATCCTCCTTTGGTTTTCTCAGAGTTAGGTGTTTAGTCACAACAAGTCACATGTGTGTGTTTTTCATCGGTGGAGAGACAGATGCAGCTGGAGAAGACAGCTCCAACCCATGCTCGGAGCCGTGTTTGGGATAGGAAGGCTGTTTATCTGCTCTCTGTCCACCAGTGTCCTGGGAAAGCTCAGGGAACAGGCTTTGACCGAGTGCTAGCTTTGGTGTAGGTAAAGCTAGATCAGGGGCATCAGCTCAGGCACGGAAGGAGGCAGAGCTGTTGTCCCTATCATACATGCAGTTTATGATATGAAGGAGTTAAGTTTCCCAATCTGACACACGGGTAGCACCCTGTTATTTGCTCAACAAAGATTTTTATGCCTGCGTCTTTCTAATCCAGCGTGTTTTAAATTCACTGCAAATAATTCTTTCAGCTGTTTCCTAGACATCCTGTCACGCAAATGGATAAAACAATATAGCCAGCTCAGTGGAAAAAACAATAAATTAAACAATAAAAACGTATACAGTGTACTCGTTGTGTTAGGGCCTGATTCATCACTGTGCTACTCCAGTTTTACACCATCGAAACTGGGGAGTTTGCAGGGTGGAAAGGTGGAGTGAGACTGGTGCACCAGGCTGGTGGCAGCGGGAGTCTCCTGAAGTTTTAAAAAAGATTAAGAACACAATACCCATGAAATCCTGCAGACAAAGTTCATTACTTACTGGTAATGATGACTTTGGTAATATTAACATTTATGAAAATATTTCTTCCTAGAACATTTTCGTATGCATATTTAAAAACTGGAAACGCGCTGTTTGCACAGGAATGCCGTTAACATCATAAATCAAACGACACACTAAAAACTTGAGGAATTAAGAGTAGCGGTCTGTTTTTTAATCAATAAGCCAGAGTAGAATTACTGTCCAGGCACGTATATGACTACTACTGCAAGCCGTAAGCAGCACGTACGTCCGCACAGGCAATGAGTTTGGGTGCTCTCATTTTCTCTCTGGAGGTACTTGCCTCTCTCCCCTGGTTACATTTGGCATTGAGACTCCTGAAATGCAGGCATGAGGCCAGGCACCTGATGGAGCTCCAAGTAGAGGATAATTAAGTACGTAAAATGAAATCCTGACAATTTTTATAGAGAGCAAAACTCAAAATGTACAAATTACCTGGGAAGGCTGGAAGTTGATCGTCTCCCTACGGGATATGGCTTTGACTCCTAGAGCGGGGAGGTGCACGTGGAGGACTGTATCAGGTTAACATATGGCAGGTCATGATTTACAGAACCCAACAACGGGGCACGCAACACGGTGCTTTAAAAGATCTTTGTCCCAGTTCCAGTTTAATTTCCTCCCAACCCTCCATATACACACACAGCCCCTTTCCCATATGATCTCTATATAAAGAAAGGTGAATGATGTGTGTGAGGACAGCTGAGGAGGACTCCGTAGGGCCAGCCCAGCAGCCATAAGTGGGTGTTGCAGCGTACCCCCCGAGGCATTTCTCCAGGCTGTTGCAGGGACCTTCTGGAAGCCGGTGGGAGAGGTAACTTTCCAGGCTGAGCTGGGGCTCAGTCTGTGCAGAAACAGCCCACAAGGTACCGAGCTGTGCTAATTATGGAGGTGAATATGGGTTGTGCAACCTCTCCAGCGGGCTCCGGGCTCCAAATACCAAATTGGTTTCATAGGAACCACGGAGCAGCCACCGAGCATTCGGCGTCAATCTGCTTGTGTTTAAGCACTGATCTGCCGCGAGAAGTGGGGGATTGGTGGCCTGGCGCCAGACCTGGGCTGCCAGAAGAGCTCAGAAGTTTCCTGATCCCGCTCCCCACCTCCCGTCTCCGAAGGGAGCTGCCGCCTCTTTCCCATGACAGCTTTGTCACCCGTCCAAAACGCAGGCATTTGTCAGGATGTTCTCTCCTTTCCTGTGATGGAAGAGACTCCGTTTCTGCCTTGTGGTGGGGAAAGAGTTGGGCTTTCGTGGTCTTCCCATGCACGGACCGGTTATTTTAGGGAACAGGCGGCAGCAGAACCACGCTCGGGACCGGGGCTGCAGCACGTGCATGCGAAGGTTCCCAGATTGAGTCGCGCCGACCCGCTCCCATGCGTGTCCAACGCCAGCATTCTGCAGGAGTGCATATGATAGCTGCCTTCATCCCCAGCCAGTTGGCTTCCTGAGAACCGAGGCATTTGCAAACATCCACTTCTTCATTTTTTTGCCACAATGCAGGATGATTTTTAGTCTATTCTCAAAGTCAGCATTTAATCCCCAAACCCTGACTGCACTTTTACTTCGCTCCACACTTGCCATTTTAACGTTAGCTCACCTGGATTCACACAGGATAAAGGGGAACGACTGCTTCTACTTACATAAAAGTAGACACCTAACTCTGCGTTAGTATAAACACAAAATAGCTGAGAAGAAAAGGGTTTCATTTTCAGACCAAAGATCCTAGAAATTTGTTTAATGATAATCTCAATGCTTGAGCGGGTATCCCTTGCTCACGCCAGGCCCAAATAACAGCCCAAGCCCACAGTGCACAGTCAGGCCCTCATTTACTAAATTATATAGTTCTCACTAATGTTCCCAGGTCAGTGGGTGAAGCAGCTGTGGGTTAGGACACTACAAATCTGACAAGAATTAATGCATTAGTAATTCTTTTTAAGCCTGTAATGTATCCACAGCTTCCAGGGGAGGTATTTTCAGATAAGAAATGTAGAAGTCGGTTGTTATATTAAGCTGGTTCTCATTAATGGGAGCCTTTCTTACCGTCGTTTCCGATTGCATTAGTGGCAAATTCTGCTCTTTCAAAGATTAATGGTCTGAGTGTAATCTATAGCGGAAACGTGGCCTTGTGGTAGAGACAGTGACTGGGGACACCAGAAAGTTGGCTTTAGATCATGGCTTGGCCGCAGACATCCTGGGCACGTTGCTCAGGGAGGATCTCAGTCCTTGGACTCATATTTTGTGGCACGGCTGTGTGCGGGTGGGCTCTGGGTGCTCGGGAAGCCCCTCTCACAGTAAATGGGGCTATGGGTCTCATCTCAAACATGTGTGCCTCAGTTTCCCTACCTGCAAACCAGGAGTAAATTACAACAGCAGCCTCCTACAGAATGGTCTCAAGGAGTTTTATTAATTTCTGAGGTGAGTTGTCCGGGATTGATGCTGGTTGTATGGGTAAGAGTGTCGTCTGCGTGCGGGTGTAACATATCCTCCCTGTCGACTTCCGAGATTTGAGAGTTCCTTTGGCAAAGTCTCTGTGGCAAAATGGTGTTTCAGACAACCATGTGGGAATGATTCTCCTTCTCTGCGTCCCCTGGTGTCCCAGGACTTGCAGGCCCATACATTTTGGGGAGGAATGGGCACACGCCTATAGCAGGGAAGACTCCTGTACGTTATTAAATTGTTTCCTGGCTGCTGAGATATTCATGATTCCAGATGATGTGCTTCAGTTGACTGATGAGTATTGCCTCCCCAAAAAGCCATTGAATACCAAGTGTACTTTTCAAACAGGGTATAGAAAACTATCTGTATGCAGGCAGTCCCACGGTCGTCGTGTAAACAAATTTATTCTCCTGTAGCATGCCTCTACTGTAAGTCAAGGAACTGTCATGTGCAAGGTATCTAGGCAAAGATGCATTTGCAAGCTCTTGTTTCAGCCCGCAGAAGGGCTCTTTAGGGGTTCCCAGATGGCACTGTTACAAATCCCTCTTCAATGAAGTGAAATTTTTGTGGCACTGACTTGTTAATACGTCTCCTTTGTATTCAGAGTTCCTGTCTGGTTTTGGAGGTCCTGTCTTTTCTCCGTCATTCATCACAACGTTGTTTTTTATATATGTTGTCTATTAAAAAGACTTTTCAGCCCCTCAAATCATTAAACTAAGAACTGTCACTAGAAATGCGTATGTGGAAGGGTAGGGGAAGTGGCAGTGGGAAAATGCCAGTGCCACGCATTTCTCGTTGTGCTTTACGTACAATCGTGCCCTGTCTTCTTCCTATAGATACAATGTTTTGGTAACATTGAGTTTTCATTAAGTTGCTGCCTTCGTCCATACCCTCACAGCACAGGCAGATGCAGGGGATGGGATTGCGGCCGACTCTTGGGCTCCTCTACAGCTAGGCAAAGTTAATTTTCCCTGGTTGTTGTCCCTTGTACCCCACAGCGCTGGTGTAAGAGGGCAGTGACCTGGCTGAAACGGGGCTTAGGATCTTTGCTTGCGTAACACACATGAGGAATGAGCAGGGTTTGGTGGTAAAAGTGGCTCACACGCATTGCTCTGTAGTCAACAGTTGTGTTCTGCTCTTTGTGTCGGAGCCAGGCATCCTCGGCTTCGCCCCGTTCCTCCTGGTCTCTTCTTTCGCATTCCCTTTCCTCCTAATAAGTTTATTTCAGTGTTCAGCTACTGTGTCCTCTGCCGGGCTCTGCAGAGTGAAACCTCCTCCAGATCTGACGTGGTCTGGCAAGCGCTGCTGTCCTGGGGAACTTTTGACTTGTGAAATAGCCAAGAGTGAGGCCGGCGATGGCCAGGGACCCGGAGGAGCTGCGTGACCGGGCTGGCTCGATCATAGAGAAGTTTGTGCAAGATGGGGCTGAGTTTGTAACAAGGCTGCTCTGCGGGCTGCCAGCACTTCCCAAGGGCTGGTTTGGCAGCCTGGCCGTGCCAGGACCCTGGGACCTTCCCGCCGTGCCCACTGTCCCCCAGCCAGCGGAGGAGGTGGTGGCCGTATGCCACGCAGGGATTCCCTTTCCTTAGGGCTGCCAGGTTAAAGCAGCTTAGTTCCACTGAAGCAGAAAGTAGCGGCGCTGTGGCAAAGAACTGGGGCCTTTCAGTGCGTAAATAACTAACGCCGCATGTGGATTTGATTTTCAGCGCAGAGGTTT
>JAAGNO010016351.1:44707-61210 GCA_033439905.1 Ceryle rudis | reverse complement strand
TTCTCAGTGATTGGACTTTTCTGTAATAGAAACAAAGGTGGAGGAAAAAAAAGTCACAGAGAGCATTCAGTCTGTTACTTTATTTTTAATGAAAAGTTTCTTACAAAGTCATTTATATATTAAGAAAATTTAAAATCCCAGGACCAGGTCCTCCTCTGGGGAAAAGAAGCATTGCTGTAGGAGTCCACAGGCGCTGCAGTTGTCTGCAATAAAAAGAGAAACCCAGTTTCTTCTTGGTTTCCAGGGCCCCAATCCTACATACTTACGCACTTACTTCACTTTAACTACTGGAAATGAGATCACCCGCAGCTCTCGTGTGTGCCTCGGCCATGCCGGGAAGGGAGGCTGCCCAACGGGATCGCTCCCGGTACCAAAGCAAGCTCCGGCAGACCCTGCCCGAGTCTCTCGTGCCATTTGCCAGGTAGACAAACCCTTAGTGGCCTGATTTCATAGAGCTTTGCCAGGCTATTCCTGGAGCACGGGCTGAGGTGCGGGCAGTGCCTGCACTCAGGTTGGAGCAGCTCAGGCAACTCTTTCGTTTGGATTTCCACTGTGCTGCCCCTTCCCCTTTTGCTTTGTCGGTTTGTTCCAGTTACCCAGGTAAAAAGCAAATTTTCGTCTGAAGCACTGATTTGATTCAGCGTACTTGGGTTACGTCTAAGGACCGGTAACTCTACTCTGTCCTTAAAGGCTTTCTTTCATTTGCCTTGCAAAGCTCAGCAGTCTCCCTCTGTCTCGCAGTGCGCACTGGAAACACGTTCCCAGTGTAGCGTTCAAGTGCATGATCATCAGATTTCAACCAGCTCGGACTCGGTGGTAGTGGGATTCAGAGGTCTGATTTGCCCCAGCAATGCGGTCTGAATCACTGAATGAAGTAACACTGCTGAATTCGGTGAAGATCTGGCCCACAGATCCTTTGCCAATTCCTTTGCGGAATTTCAGTGTCCCCAGTGTTTGGGTTGCTTTTGATCTTACTTACCCACATACTAAAGGTGCAAGCAGAACAGATTAGCGTTGGTCCATCCTAACGGGTAGGAGCCGCGTAGCAGCCCCAGTACGGATTGCAGCGGCACGTATAATCCATCCTAATAGCGTGCTGCAGCGGGGGATTCGAATTTCCCCTTTGCTGCCATCATCAGAGCCTCCCTCCATTTCACACCATCAAGAGAAAATTATAATTGTCAAGTGCTCGGGTGACAAAGTCTGCGCAGGACAAACAACAATCCCCCATTTGTTTGTTCCGCCCTCCTCTCTTCTCCATCCAGGCCATCCGAGTTGTCTGAGAGCACTTCACATGTTGCCCTTGGCCGAGGACGGCTCTGCCTGGAGCATGTCCAACTTGGCGTGGAGACGTTCTAATAAAGCTCCAAATGATGCTCGTTGCCAGTGAGGAGGGGGATGAGGAAGGTGAAGGAAAAGATGGCGCCAAGGTCATCGTGTTTCGGCCTATAGCAACGTGCTTTTGCAGAAAGACACATTTCTCTCCCAGTTTTACTCTCGAACGCCGCTCTTAACAATGGTGATGATAATTTCATCAGTGTCACTGATACTTGATATTTCTCATTTACATTGCATGTTTCATCTTCAAGGCTCTTGAAGTAATGAGCTAATCCTCACAACATCCCTGTAAATATTATTCCCCCCTTAAAGAAACTGAAGCAAGGAAGTTAAGTAAATAATGTACGCTATTTATATTATGATGGCTTATAGGGGTTCTGGTGAAGGTCAGGTCCTCCTTGTACATAGACATTATATAAATAAGAATCTATATAAGTAAATTACTCCTTGACCTGATGATTTCATACTTCAAATATACAAAACAAGCAAAGAATAGAGGGAAGGGAGCCCTATCGAAAACCCAAAATGACAAGGAGATTAAATGATTGAATGGAGGTAGTGTCTGGAGACTTGGGCTGAAGTCAGCTCTGAATCCCTATCTGCTGTGTGCATTTGTCCTTTCAGAGATGAGGATTGTAAAGCCTGGGTTATTAGAACTTGCTTTTACTAGCAGGTGACATTCTTGCCTTTAAAATGTTAACAAGACCTCGATTTTAATTAAAACATATTAATCTCAAGGTTTATATTCATTAGGGATGCAGAATTACCTGAGCGTGACACAAGAATGGTAACTGGCTCGTAGCTCTTAAACAGCTCGCGGAAAAGTTTTTGGCTCTTCTCTTTTTGGATATTTCTAAACCACCGAAGAACTGTAGTTAAGAGTCCATTAAAATGAAACTTAGGTTATTGTCTTAAATTTAGCTCACAGCCCTTGAAACTTCAGCGTCCTGCTTTGTGAAACAGAAAGGGGTTTCAGTGGGATGAGGGTGAGCGGGCACATTTTCTCTGGAACTGAGGAGAATTATTTCTTGGGTCTCATTAACTGAGGCTTCGGTTCAGCAAAACACTTACGCATTTACCGAGCTTTCAACAGAAGTCCCATTGCTTTTAATTTAGAAGAATTTACCTTTGTCACAACCTCTGCATAGAGTCAGTGGCATGTAAGCACTGGCTTAGAGTTCGGCATGTGTTAATTGTTTAAATATGTTTAGCCCTTTCCCCAAAGCTGTTGTGAATGTTTAATGCAGTATTTACACTAGCCTTAACACAAGGGCTTGTGCTCTAGGATTGATGCTTAAACATCTACTTGCTCTGGAGTATGTGTCAAGTGCTTCACTTCAGTTTTCTGAATTTTTAAATTTCTACTGGGACTTGACTTTAAGTTTTTAAGGGAAGGCACTTTTCAAGAAGAAAATGTCATTTAACATTTATTAAAGGCAACTATCTGCCTAAACCACAGAGTAACCACAAAACTGGGAGAAGCCCCGAACATCTGCCGTGGCTTCTGCGCGGTGGCAGCAGCGCAGGACACTGCTGACGCGCCTCCCAGGCGCCCGGCTTGTCACTGCAAAGGCGAGTTACGGTGTGCTAAGAGCTTCAGTGCTGCAGTGAGCTCTTATCCCTCAAAAGGAGTGCGTGTGTTAAAAAAATGGCATGTTTGGTACTTCAGGAGTTAACAAAAGTGAGGGCAGATCCACTTAGAGACAGGCCAGGGGGGGTGTGTGTCACTTTTATGTAAGAATTCATTAAAAAATATAATTAGTTTGGTTTAATATAGTTATCTCTTTATTATTTAAAGGAAAAGGTTACATGCAGTATATTTGGGGGAAGATTTTATTTAACACTTGGATGCGTTTCGCTCTAAAATGAATGCTTGCTCAAGAGTCTAAGAAGGCTTCATGGGAAGAGCAAAGCAATCTAAGCCATATGTATTGGGCAGTTTGCCAGTTGTTTGCCAATATGCCCAGGCCACCTGGCTATATATGCAGCCAAGTATGCCATTCTGACTAGCCAGCTTTAACCTTCAGGCTGCTTCTTTTTCAGCTCTTCGGAAACTCTAAAGCCCTCCAAAGCGCATTGCATTTCCCCCATGCCAGTAGTTTGTGTGCATCCAGACGCGGGCTGCGCGGTCGCGCTGACCAGACAGCTCGCAGCACCCATTTTCAATGAGTTCGTCTTTTGTCTAGAGAGCAGTTCAGCAGTGTTGAACCCGGGCCATAAGATGAGTCTGGAGATAGCAGACTGAAACCTTTACCCATATGCCATAGTTAGACACTTTGACTGACAAGCCACGGTTTTTGTTCCCAATACTGTAGAGACACTGTTTTATGGGTGTGGTTTAGGAAGGATTTTGTTTAATGTAGTTCACCGCTGTAATTCCTTTTCCCGAGTATTTGCATGAACTGTAAGAGAAGTGAAGCATTTAGCATAACTCAGGCATTAATGGCATATTGTTTCATTATTGGGGTAATTTATTTAAATGTTTATTCATTAAATTTCACTCGCGGCCAAAAATATCTCAACATTCTATTAATCTTTAGTTACATTTTGGGTTGTGGGCAAAGCCTAAAACAAGTACAGTATCCATGGCAGCAATTTAACATTTAGTAGATATCAGATGTAATTAAGCTATTCTAAATATTGAAATTAAGGTAGGAAGAAAAAAAAAAAAAAGAGGAAAAAAAAAAAGGATTATATTCAATTCAGTAAACACAGCATGGGAAGTTTTGGTGTCGCAGCCAGCAAAATCGTTAACTGCATCCAAAGTAAAGGGCGTGCAGTCTGCTGTAATTGTCTTCTGTTTTAATAGAAAGCAGTTTGGGGACGCTGGAACGTGGGGACTTTCCCTCACTCTATAGCCGTTGATAAACTCGGCGGCGATTGCTGCCTTTGCAGGCTGGGGAAGGCGGGCGTGCTTCTTGGAGACATGTGCTCCCTGTCTGCTTCGCTTTACGGAGGTACGCGTATTTTCTCGGCGAGCAGACGCGCTACAAAAACTTTCTGTGCTCTGATCTGGAAGCCGACCCTGCGGTTCAGATCGGAAAGCTCCCGGCAGAACTCGCTCAAAATGGCCACGGTTTCCTCCGTTCGCACACCAGAGCCATAAATCTGACACAGCTTCATTTCAAAAGATCCGTGAACCTGAGGGCCTGATATTTGAAACTCAACTTCTCCTTTTGCAGGTGGGATTATTTGTGGAAGTAAGCAAGAGCACGCAGGCATCTCGCTGCCCACCCGATCCCCCGCTCAGGTGGCAGCAGGACTGTGTTTTGCAGCCTGCAAAGCCGCGTGTGGAAAAACCGAACACCCCTCCCCTTACTTTTTAGGCACAAAATCGAAAATTAAACAAAGGAAGGGAGGTTAAGGCTTTTGGGAAAAAAAAAAAAAAAAAAAATCGAGCCCCCGGGGAAACTTTGCCAAGTTTCTTGTGAAGCCCGAAACGAGCAACTTTACGAGGAAAGTTCTGCCGCGCTCGGCTCGCCGCACATTGTTCCCATCGCCCTGAAAGCCAGGCTGCTCCCGCACCACCACCTGCGCCCGCTCCGCTCCCCGACAAAGGCGAACCGAGATCAAATGTGGAGCCCACCGGCACTGCAATTTAATCCAGCAGGGTTTGCTGTTGAGTTGCATTGAGGTATTCTTTGTCCCTACGGGCGTGCTGCCTTTGGGCGAGCCAGGCATATTGAATTGCTTTAAATCAGAAGCCATACTGACATGTTCAAGGTATACTCTTTGGGGAGGCCCGTCTTGGGTTTTCCTCCGGTAAGAAACGCGTTGTGGATCTGTGAGTTATTAGCGGTGCGGCGTCGCCGTTGCCGTACGGCGTCGGTGACACGTTCAATAAAGGCCCAGAGAAAGGCGCTGTTGCAAATGCACAAAGACAGACATAAAGGGAGCGGGAAAGTGTCCCGGTGGGTTTTGCAGTCTGGCAGGTGAGATGCAGCTGCAGCCGCCCCATCTGTGCTACCTTGGCCTGCTATGGCTGTCAGTGTAGGTAACTCGGGCTATGATGGGAGAAGCAGAGCAGAAATTGAGACAGAGAATAAAAATTAAGGTTAAAAGGGAGAATAATGTTCTACGGGCATTTTGGGGATACTAACAGGTCACAAATTTTCACTTTAAGTGTTCTCTGGGTCCCATTTTGTGTATTGCACTAATACACGTCTGGACAAATATACCCACTACGGTTTGTATCGTTTGTTTACTCAGCCTTGTATCAATCTGTGGCGATTTCCATACAATATCTAATTTAAGAGATGGGCTTCGGGCAGCGTATTAATAGTATCTTGCTTATCGCACACTTCACTGTTGTAGATTTGTTGATTGTTTTTCTGCGCGGGTGTGCGCCGCGTACACGCGCATTCTTTCTACGTTGTTACTCCGTTATTGTCCCTT
The DNA here is from genome assembly GCA_033439905.1 of Ceryle rudis. Taxonomy (NCBI): domain Eukaryota; kingdom Metazoa; phylum Chordata; class Aves; order Coraciiformes; family Cerylidae; genus Ceryle; species Ceryle rudis. Next base: position 55,477 of record JAAGNO010016351.1, on the reverse strand, counting down.
TATTTATTTGGACCCGGTTTTGCTTTCAGATAAAAAAGATTAGTCATAAATAGCAGCTTTGTCATCCAAGAGTTTCCAAGCACTTAAATTTTGAAAGGTTGTTCATGAAAAGTTGTTTAAATGGGAAGCATTATACCGCTGTATAATATTTATAATATTAAGTATCTGCAGTTTAGGTTGATTGTTCCTCGCCAAAGCTTTCCTGCGAAAAGGACTGAGAAAAATGAGGGCTGTGTATACTTCTTAGCACTACTAGCCTCTAAGGGCCAGATTTTTTTCTTCCGCCATTTCTCACCGTCTTCTTCTTCCAACAACCCTTCCTCCCATCCCAACCGCACGCTGTATTGCAAATATGCAAAAACACTAAAGGCTTAGTTCCCCTCTGCTTGTAAACACAGCACTCCCATTAGCAGTGAGGCTGCCCGTGCCTTTCGGGGGGGAAAAAGGACTCTGGAATACTTGGGAGAAATAGCAAAGATTTCATTCATGTGGCTTGGGTTGAAAAATTGAACACATTCTGCTTCTTTGCACCTCCATGCCAAAAAAAAAAAAAAAAAAAAAATTAAACCAACCCAGAAGTGCTGGTGTGCTGGTCACAAGTGCAGATGAAGCAAACTAATACGGATTTCCGTGGTCTAATAACAAACAGGGACGTTCAGACGCCGTTGCCAATTCTGCATGATTGACTGTTCAGTCCAGAGAGACAACCCCGTCCCATTGAAATCAATAGGATTTTTGCCGTTGGCTTTCCTGGGACAAAGATTTCATTTCCAATAATCCACCACCTGATTTTAGGCATGTCAGTTAGTAACTGATTCACTGCCAATTTACAGGAGAAACTTCCCCTACTGAAGAATGTGCTCTCCTTTTTTTTTTCTTTTCTTTTTTTTTTCTCTTTTTAATACCACCAGCTTTACATTTAGCAATAGTTCTTTGACAAAAAGGTATCCATTTTCCTGTAGGTTTTTCTGTCTCGTTTTGTTCTGTTGGGGATTTTTTTATTGTTTTTGTACTTTACTACATACCATAACATGGGAAACGGTCCCTCCAGGCACGACTGTTTCAGACGAGGATGTGCTAAGTTGAGGATATATGTTGTTGTGTTGAATTTCATCACGCCTCCGCACATCCTTAAAGCACTGTGACATGCACTGACTTGGAACAGCTAATCCACACCTGGTGACAGGCTGCATCACCGTGGCTCAAAACTTGAGCCTCTTCCCTCGTGTATGGGAAGAGGTCATGTTCCCCTTGCCTGCTACAGGATGCTAACAGACATAATAGTCAGGACAGGGAAACAGAAGGATCTGTTAAAGGGAGTTGTCGTGATAAACAGGTGTGATATTCAGGTTGCTACTTCAGGGAATCTCAGGAAAGGAGGCTGGTTAGCTGAACCCCAAGCAGATGGTGGCTTTGTCTTTGCATAAGGCACAGCCTGAAAGGGATTTTGACTTGGTTAGACCGAGGCAAACCAGGGATGACTTCACAGGCTGCTTTATGACTACATAGCGGAGAATAGCATGAGCTCCGTAACTTGTTAGAATTTTCTGTTTAAATTTTAGGTCATTATAAAGCCGATAACCTTTGAACGAATGCAAAAGTCTACAACGTGTTAAGACGGCCCTGTTGTGGTTCTGACTCTTTTGGGTGCCGAGGTTCTACACCTACCACAGTCCCAGGGCTTGCCTTACTACCTGGTCTCCAGGTCAGCAGTACTGAGCACTCGCACAGATCTGTACGCAGGTTTGAGAGTTGAGCCTGAGGTTTGGGATTCATATGCAAATATAAACCTACAGAGGATCTGTCTGTGAAAAACTTTTCAAGCCGGTAACTTAAACAACCCCTCAAAAAAGAGGAATGAAAAAAAAATTTCTCTAATATAAAGTCTAAATTGAAGCAAAACATTGAATTAAAAAGACTTGAAGGCCACAATATGCAGAGCGTTAATAAGTAATTTTGTGCGCATACACAACTTATTAATTCACAATTGCATTTCTGGAGGCAGTATTTCTGCTCATGGCTCTCAGTTACTTCAGTGTAGGAAAATGTCGATTTCCACTAAAATTCTGTCAGCATTGATATCAGTTTTATCACAGTTATTTATAACCCATATACCAACCTGAATATAATTAACTGTATATAATTTGTAGGGCTTGCCAAATAGCGAGCAGTTATTTGCTACCCAAAGTATTTGTGTAATTAAAAAAATGTCAGCTAGTGTATTAGAAACATTTCATACAGCTGGCTAAATAGTTCAGAACGTATTGGTGAATAATATATTAATTCACCAATGTATTACATATTGAATAAACTATTTTAATAAGTTAAATTGCATTTGGCCTAATAGAGTTGACTCCGACTCCGCAAAGTATTGAATACCACCTTGAGTGGAAGGGAGCGGGGGGCACTACAGAGGAGGCTTTATCAGGTTGTTAAATATTAGGGCTTGCGAGTATGGCAGTTAGGTGTGTGCTACTGAATGAAGAATACAGTTCTCCAAGACACTGTTCTCCTGAGGACTTTCAAATGTGGTAACTAGAACCTTTCTTAGGCATAGAAGTACTTTTGTATTTTTGCAGTCGCAGGATCAATATGGTGCCGTTAATGCGAAGTTCTCTTTCCCGGTCTGTAATTACTAAGGTCAATATCATACAGTCATTATTAAATAAAAAAAAAAAGTTCCCACTCTATATCTAATCAAATTTCAGGTCTTGCATTCTGCAAGTTCATGTTATAACTTTGCCGTATTAATGAGGAGTTTGTGCAGCAGCAACCCTGGCTAAGCCGTGCCGCTATGTTATGTGTTTTCCCATATGGTGAGCCTTGTCTGCAGCAGCATATAGCACTTCTGTCTGCTGTAGTGCTCTCCTTTCCCCAGGTTTTATGTGCCTAATTCGATAGCAAGAGAAGTGTAGTGACAGGGGAATTCTAGCCTGGGTCTTGTGGCCGCTGTGCTGGCTGTCTCGCTGTCCTTCACCTGTGAAGGTCTTAAGGCAAGACGCCTCGGGAATGAGGTTTTGTTGTTGGTTTAGGTCAGTATCAATTCCATGAGAGGTGTAAGTGATTTTGTGGCTTTCTGTTGCGCTTTTATACTGTATACGGAGCAGGGAAGCAGTAAATTTAGAGAAATAATAAATTGGGTTACTGTCATCTCAATATTTCTAATAATATTCAGTAATTGGCATATTATAAAGTCATAAAATAGCATAATTTTTACTGCAGGAATGTCCATTTGAAGAGGGTTCCTGGATCGTAGCAGAGATAAGCAGGCAGCGCTGTCTGTTGGGTTACTTATCCATGGCACCAGGATTGTCTGTTGTTCAGATGTGTGAGCTCCGGCCTCGGTTTCCGTTCACGGTTGCCGTGTATCATCGCAAGAGTGATGATAACGCCTCTTCAAGGTGGCATTATAGTGACAGTTTAACATGGCAAACTTCTGCTTGGCAAACAGACAGCGACTGTTAGCCAATATTGGCTGAGACTCGCTGATGATACCGCAGAGTGTATCCTTAAAGAGGATAGTTCTTTGGACTTGATCCCGCTCCATTTTCTGTCATGTGCCTCTCGGTCCAAGGAGAAAGAAAAGCAAATAAATGTGTCCACTCTCTTTTTCATGGGTGCGTTCACCCTCTTTTTTTACAAAGGTATGCTGAGGAATGGTTTCCTGACATAATTTTTTTACTTTCTTTCCCTCTAGGAAATGGGCTGGAGATTGCACTGTTAGAAATCGTGCTTCTTAGGCGCTAAAAAGGGGTTTAGCATAACGCTTATCATCTGGAGCACAGGGAGTTGCTTGCTATTCGTGAGAGACCCCAAGAGCGTGTCCCAGCAAGCCCTGCAAGGCAGGAGGGAAGTCTGTCTCGGGCAGGTTTTTTCAGTTAACCGAGTTAGGGTAATCTCTGGCCTGTGCTCAGTCACTCAGCCCTGAAACTCTGCAGCTGGAGACTTCAAACATTAAGATTCTTCTGTCCAACCACGGTGTTATATCTTCCTTTGCCACTAGAGTACAAAATGAAACAATCCACGTGTACCGCTTCTTAATCTCTACTGTTAACTTCTGTTAAATAATGCATTGAGTATTATTTAAAATAGTCTCTTTGTTACCAACTTAACTTCCTTGTGATGCTCTCCGAGTGCCTCTCTGTCGGTAAAATAACTGTGGATGTTAACAAGCACACTTTATATGTGCTGATTTTATGTATAAGTGTAAGTTAACATCTTAACAGGAATTCCTTTTTAGTATCTATCGTAATGTTTTGATGATCCCTTCTGATACCGTCTGTGTACTAAGAATCTCCTTCCTCAAGTAACACTGTATTGTTATAAGGTTATTCTTATTTTACAACCTCATTTTGTGAGCTTGGTGATACAACTGGAAGCGTGCGGGCCCCGTTTCAGACAGCGGCTGCTACGATGGCACCTGTAACTTATCTCCTCAAAGAAAAGGGGGGAGAGGGCATGTTGTATTTGCAGACATAGTTTACTAATTGTATTGAGACGTCTTTGAAATTTCTGCTTGATTTTCCTTTCTTGGTCTAAGCTTTTGGACTCCCTTTTGGCAGCTGGAGTCCTTTTTCATGTGCTTTGGTCCCAGGTCTCAGGGCCTGTACATAGGTTACTACGTGGGTGGAAGTGGAGTCGCATCTTGCACGGTTCAGAAAAAACATTGCTTCAGTGAAACTTCGTCTTGGTTTGTTTTGGAAGGAGCCCTCACAGATCTTGGCTTGAGGCAGAGCGGTCAGGGTGAGGGTCATGACAAGCTGTACGATAGGCGATGAGACTGCATGAAAGCCTGTGTCATGAGCCAGAAAAAGTGCCGGCCTGAAGCCGAGCAGATTTATTTTATCCCCGCTGCAGCTCAAGTCAGATTGTCTTCTCTCCTGCTTCAATGGGTATTTGCCATCCATTCTTAGTGCTGGCCCCCGACATCACAGGAAGATGCATCTTACCACATGCCCTATGCCAGCAGGAACGAGCAGGGACTATTCTCTTTTCCAGAAATACATTGCAAATTGTTGGGCCAAAATAGAATGTGTAAGTAAAGCTTAGAGGTAATCTCTTCTTAAGCGTTGACCCCGGGCCTTAGATTTATAAGCTTATTCCTGCTGTCCCACCATAAAACTAAAATACCCACTCCAACATATTTATGTAATAGTTTGGTGTAGCTTTATGAATGTCTGCACTCCTACTTGCTCTTTGCTGTGAAAAAAAAAACCCAACCGAGTCCCGAGGACTTGATTCCGCCGGGCTGTTCGAGCGCAGTGCAATTTGATCCCCGGATCTCAGAAGGTGGATTCATCGCCTGGGGAGAGTCACATCACTTTCTTGGGAATGCCATGAAGAAAGCAGCTGTAAAGTGTCTGCAGGGCAGCCCAGCGAGCAGCTGCCTCCTGGGTGTCCTGGCTGTGGCCCCGCCGCAGCCCCGCAGCTCTGCCTCCTCTTCCTCTGAGGAGGAAGCTGGGGGTGCCCTGCACTTCAGCAGCACCCCCTTGGGGCAGGATGGCTGCTGGTGGTGGTTTCTGGTATCACTGGGAGCCAGCTCCTCAATTTTTGTTCTTTGGGGACCTGGAGATGAGCGGAACCCTCTAAAGTTAGGAGGGAATAAACAGCTGCAAAGTGAGTTTTGCAATAAAAAATGTAAAATATGTAGTATATAAAAAAGAAAGTTATTAAAAACTTAAGATAAGATCAAAACATTCCAGACGTTATGGTCTGTGTTCCTGCAGAGCTGTGTAAAAAATGCTGGAGCTTTACAAAGGGGAGCAGCAGAAGAGTTCATATATGTCAAATACTTTGGACCTTGCAGCCCATTAACATTACCAAATTAAAAATACCAGATGATTGTCTTCCTCCGATACTGCAGCACCGTCACATTTCTAAAGGCAGAAAACATTTCTGATTTTTTAGAAGAAACTCATCAGGTTTTTCAGGAGATCTTCAGAGGTTTCTTGAGTGCTTTGCTAACATTGTGCCTTTCAGTATAAAATATGCACTAGGATTTACACCCTAACCATACACTTTATAATTGGAAAAGGGTGTTCCTGTGGTGGGGATTCAGCTGCAAAATCCATGGGATTCAGAACCAAGCTTTCATTTTGAACTGGGGCCATGAAATCTCCAAATTAAACATGAAAATACTAGAAAAGATAGGAATATACTGAGTGAAACAGATGATCTGCCGCAAACACGAGATATTTCCTTTTAAATTATGAATGATCAAAATCACACCTATAGTTATTATTTTCCCAGTCTCCACATAAGGTCAAAAGTGCCTTCAGCTACACAGATCCAAATCTGGAGTATTTTCAGCAAAGTTACTGAAACACAGAGCAGACTGATTTTGTTGATGAAGAAAAAGAGATGGAAAATATATGGCCTTTTTAACACCTTCTCTCCATACTGTGAATTATTTTAAGGTTTATTTAATCTTGCCTATATTTCATACTGACTGCAGAGAGTTTCTGAAAATAATCTCTTTTAAACCTGTTGTTGGGGTATACGATCAAATACTTTAAAGGCCAAGGTTTTGGACTTGCCAGTTGCAAAAAGCGCCTCTCTTAATTGCCTAAGTATGAAAGTCAGATGTCCTCGTATACCATCTGAAAAGATAAACTTTTTTTTTTTTTCTTCAGCTGTGCTGTAGCCTCCATATCTTACTGTCAAGAAGCTTCTTTTGGGACCGAGACAGGTCACGTTGGAAGTCAGTGGCTAATCAGCTCCCACTGCACATTGTCTGCTTTCAGCTTGAATTATCTTAGGCAGACATCCTGGCTAGCTGCAACACAAACCTCTGATGGCTTAAGCCTGAGAAGACCTGAGTTTGGCAGCCACTAAGTTAGCGATGAGGAGAGGAAAAGAAATCCTATCGCTTGTGGTGCTTTTCCCATCTTGGTTTCCCCACTGGAAATCAATAGGATGGTCGATAGTTGGTTTTGAGTTGTTCTCTACATGCTGGAGTTTTCTGATGTAAACCTTGGGTGTCTGGGTTTCAGACGCTCTAATGTGTCAGAGGAGGTTTGATAGCTGCCACAGCCATCCCAAGTTACACTTTATTTCCAGTGACAGCCTTTGTAAGATGAGAAGGGAATGAATTCAACAGTTATAAGCACAGATCAATCTCATACGTTTGCTGCTCGGGGGGGAGGGGACAGGTTAAAATTTTTAGAGATATCGATTATGGTCTTTTTTGAACTATATGCTGAAAAAATGCTGTGTGAGATAGGGCTTCATTTTGGTCACATTGTTTTTTCCTTACAGGTATTTCTGGCTTCATTCAGAACTCCATGAGTATTAGGGTTTTTTTGCTCACCTCTGTGTAGAGATTGTTCAGCTTGAAGGTACAACGGCCTGGCCGAAAAAAAGTTTTTATTGATTAAAAAGCACCCATTGAGGGTTCTTTTGTTAGCACGTCCGTAACCAGGACAGCTAAAATAGTAAGAATGCTGCCTATATGGTATTTTGCAACATATGTTTTCTATGTCCATGAGAAGGTCCCGTGTCCGTGAGGGAAGCTTGAGTAGTGAGAAATGTGTAGGTCTTTTCTGCATTTGAGACGGTCTGATCAGCGTTGGTACAAGAGTTGTCTCCTGTGCATCTCTGTAACACAGACTTGTCCTTTGTGACAGTGGTTTGATGTCTCTCACCTCACCTGCTCTCATCTCCCGTCACACCTCCTCTGCAAGAATACATTTCCTCTCTTGCTTCTTGAGGTGACTCGGTTATTGGTTCCTAAGGCACCAGGGTTAGGGTGCATTTTCTTCATCAGCATACTCTAGAAAGTTTAAAAAGAGGATTATTATTTGTATGGATGGCTACCCAGAAGTACAGTAGGTTGTACTAACAGAGTATTGGAAGGCAGACTAAAGATGAGCAGGGGAGTGCTGATGCCTCTACAGCTGGTTGTTGGAGAATCCATGCGGGTTGCTGCTGGCAGATTTGGAGAAGGGATAGATGGCAGTTCCTCTGCAACAGTAAGAAATTAAAGACTCCTCTTCATCTTCTACTCACTCTTCATTCTCACATTTGGCCTTAAGAATAGCTGTTTAAAGGACTGGACACAAGTGGTCAGAAGGAAGTTCTGACCTTGGGTCTACACATGGACCTTACCCCTTGGCTTCAGTGCGAGTTGACTGCCATGGAGAGCAGCTGAAAACTGAGCCTGGACCATAGATGTTTGAAAAGCATAATTCAGTCCCCTTGGCCTTTCTCCCAAGGTAACTGTTGATAGACTTCAGTGAGGGTGCCTGATCCTGTAAATTGTCCATAGATTTCAAGGAAAATATTTAAGTTGGGCTGCCTTACACAAATATTAATTGCAAATGTGATTTTTAGCTCTGAGAAAATCAAAATGCTTAAAGTGGACCTAGAAAAGGCTTTGGAAATTGTGACAATACATCTTTCATATTACCAAAATGACACTGTTATTTAAAGCACTGAAACTGCTCTTTGAATTCTATTTCAATATTTAACCAATAACATTTAAAGATGTGCACATGAAGCAAGTATCTTACCCCAGTACACTTTTAGATATCAATCATGCTGTATTAATTGAAAGGATTTGGTCTAATCTCATAAAGAAACAGGCAAACTCTTGGCTTTTCTCTAAAGTAAAAATATATCACTCATGTCATCCATTACTGTGCTATAATTATGGTAAGTGAAGCAGAACAGAATCGATGGAGCAATTTATCAATGCATTCCCAACTATTCCAGCACGGCTGACGTCATGCGGCTGCAGATACTGTCCTTCAATATAAAAGATATCCAGCAGTGTCAAGACTTTATTCTGATCTACTTCAGCATAATATTTTCATATTTAATATTGTCATTTCAATTATGGTTTAATTAATTTATTTCATTCACTATGAAATTACACTTAATTAGTTGGCTTTTAATTTTTTTCCCCCCAAATTAAAATTTCAAAAGGGCAAAAAAAAAAAAAAAAGAGGGAGAATAAAAATCCCAGACATTATTTAATTCAGACTTCAAGGTCAAAAACCCCTTACAGTTTAAACTTTATGCTAATAGAGCATAAACTTGATCTTTTCTGTTCCACTCTAAATTATTTCAAGATAAGAAGCAGAATATAATGTGGGTAGTAAGCATTTCCAATAGACATTTGTCTTCAGGTATTAAATACTTCCCCAAAATGTCGTTTTAATACTCAGATACTGTTTAGTACCTTCAAATATTTGCCTTTTTACACACTCTGTTTTCCAAGTGTTGGATTTTACCCATATATTATCATTTAAGTTTTATTCAAATAGGCTGACAGAGTTAGAGCTCATGTAGACTAAACTTTAGTGAAGCAGTCCTGGAGATAGCACTGTTTGTTCTGTAAAAACACTCACCCCGCATTCCTCCTAAAGTTATTAAATGTGTTTACACTACATTAAATATGAAAAATGAACTTCTTCGGCGAAGGGATTGTTTAAAATACTGGGTGAAGTATGGCTGGAATACCTTGCCATACCCCTGACCCCGAGGAGCGGTACCGAGGCGCTTCCCGCAGCTCCTCCGTCCTCCTCACAACCGAAGCGTCTTTCTGTGAAACGCTTTTCCTAGTCCTGGGCCAAAGCGGTTTCTAACAACCGTGCCTTTCTTCAACTGGCACAAAGTCCTCCTTGGGATTTTGGCACTGTCGGAGTGAAAAGCACTCGGTCCAAAAACACGCTGATCTTGTAGGGTGGGGAGAAGAAGGGAAGCGTTTGTTTACAACTTGCGTTGGTCTCCCTTAATAAACCAGGCTTCGTTAAGATGTCTGGCTGCTGGGATGACTTTTTCTCCTCAAACTTTTCTTTTTTGTCTCTGGGAGAGGAACACATGGAAAAGTTCATCAGGAATTTAAAGCTGTGAAAGTAGTTTTTCTCACACAACAGCTGCGGGTTTACGTGTTGTTGTGTCCAGCCTCCCTGTCATCCCCGGACACGGCATTTCCTTCTCCGGAGAGGCCTTTGCTCCCTGGTGGGGTTTCCAGGGCCTCGTTAAACGGCGATGAAAGGCGACATGTCTTCTGTATCCTGCCGTCCATGGTCTCCCCATTTCGCTGCCAGCCCCAGGGGGAGCATTCCCTCCATCGGGGCTTCATGAGGCCCTTGGTGCCAGGGGGCCATGGCAGGGCTTCGCCCTCACCATGCCCGGGAAAGGGTTAAGGAGCCCGGGTGGCCTCTACAAAAGCACAATGTCCCTCTCTCTTTAAAGATGTACTTGCAAACCGTCGTGCCGGGCGGATTTATGAAGGGTGAGTTTACCTGATATTACACGGTATTGTTTAATTTGGACTATATTTAACAAGCGCTGTGTTGAAACAGTGTCGGCGAGCTCTGAGAGCTTGCCAGGCACATTCTCAAAATGGTTGCCAAGCTGTAAGATGGCTGCCAAGGTCTGACTGCACTGAACAGGTCCAAAATGGTGACCAACTTCTCAGAATTTTCCTGCCGATTATTTTTTTTTTTTTTTTCTTCCCAAAATAAGGAAGATGCCGGACTTGGCACCAGCCTCTTGGCACTACGATTTATAGTGTCATCCAGAGATTCAAGTAGTTACTGTGTTCTTGTTTCACAGCACTTGGCAGAAAGCTGCGTAGGGGAGGACGTGAGGTGAAATAGCCGGTGTAAAATAACATTAGCGTTTTCCTTCCTTGGCTAAAAAGTACCAAACATGTTGGGGGGGTGAGGGGGGGAGAGAAAAAGTTAAAAAAAATAAAAGTGAAAGGTAGGATATTTGAAAAGAAATCAGAAGAGAGCAGCTTCGTCCAAAGCTTCAGACTTT